>CAUZXS010001015.1:0-56836 GCA_963585895.1 Sepioteuthis lessoniana | reverse complement strand
ATGCAGACTACATATTTGATGTCGAATATATATATATATATATATATATATATATGTGTGTGTGTGTGTGTGTGTGTGTGTGTGTGTGTGTGTGTGTGTGTGTGTGTGTGTCTGTGTCTGTGTGTGTGTGTAGGCAGCATTTCTTCGTTAATGCAAATTTCATTAAACATAATAGACATTTTATGCCTACATATTTTCTTCTGGATCCGTTCGAATTCCCGTATTACTTTTATCGTATTGGGGGGAAATTCATTTAGGTATTGTCCACAGTTGTATATATCCCAAGTACTTTCTACATACAACTATGGACACTACCTAAATCAATTCCCCCCGAATACGATAAAAGTAATACGGGAATTCGAACGGATCCAGAAGAAAATATGTAGGCATAAAATGTCTATTATGTTTAATGAAATTTGCATATATATATGTATATATATTATTATTATTACAAGAAAGATGATTTATCATTAAACACAGAAACCAAACTAAAACTTAACATATATATTGTAATTCACTGAGTACAAATAAAAAGATTTCAAAATCCGTGATAAATCATATACAGTGTGTTTCAAAAAAATTATATCATTTGAAATGCACAGGATGTTTCAGAAAAATTGATATAGTTTCGTAATCTTATAAGATGATTAATTCATGGTCAAATAATTCCAAATCTTAACAACTTGTGTAGAAACAATTTAAAAATCACATTTAATCTTTAAACACCAGTTCTTTTCCAGCGAATGACTTTTGATCCATAAAAGTATTAAAAAAACATTAGATATGATAGATACAGTTGTTTTTACGCATGAAGCTAAAATTTCACATCATTTCAAGCAGAACAAGATAAGTTATTCGACTATGAGATCGTGATTTTTCTGAAACAGCCTGTACGTTTAATTTCTTAATTCAGTCATAATTAGCCACCTAAAAACTAACGACTACAAAGACTAAAAAATTAAAAGAGAAAAAAGAAAATAAAACAAAATATATTAAATTAAGTAAAGAAAATAAATAAATAACTAATGATAAAATTATAATAATAAAAACAAGAAGAGTCCGAGACACTTCAATTAAAGTCTCCAAATTATTACTGGGTGGAAAACACGCAAAGAGTGAAATAATAATAATAATAATAATAATAATAATAATAATAAGAAGAAGAAGAAGAAGAAGAAGAAGAAGAAGAAGAAGAGTCCTGGAGACTTGAGGAGACTTGCTGTTACTCAGACTCCAGCGAAAAACCATCAGCTAACGCTGATGTGAAAAGCTCTAATGAGTGAATAATAATGATAAATATTATGCCAAAAGAATGAGAGGGGCTCGAAGAAGGTCCAAAAGTGGAAATACACATCGATTTACTCAAAATGACACTAAAAAAAATCTCAAACTGGAAAACGCCAGGCCATGATGGAATACACGGATTCTGGTTCAAGAAATTCACCTCCATTCACAACAGACTTGCACTAGAAATGAACAAATGCCCACAAAGAGCACACGAACACGAATGGAGGACCAAGGGAAATACTACCTTGATCCAAAAGGACCCAAGCAAAGGAACCGCTCAAAACAACTACAGACCTTGAACCTGCCTGCAGACGATGGGGAAAATATTAACTGCACAAATAAGGGAAGATATTTGCCACTCGCAAACAAGCCACGGATTGTCCCCTGAGGAATAGAAACGATACCAGAGGCACAATAGTGTTACTTAACATAGATCAGCACACCCTAAAATAGAGCAAAACCGGAGGAAAAAATCTAGCTATGACCTGTATTGACTACAAAGAGGCTTGTGATATGCACCCACAAAGTTGGATAATAAACTGCCTCAAAATGTACAAAATATCATATGAAATCATAAAATTTATCGAGAAAACCATCAAAACCCGGAAAGTGGAATTGACAGTAGAAGGGAGAAGCTTAGCTGAAGAAAAGGTCTTAAGAGGTATATTTCAAGGAGATTCACTGTCAACGTTACATAATTACAATGATGCCACTTAACTACACACTCAGAAAATGCACAGCCGAATAAAAACTTAAGAAATCGCAAAAAAAAGATTAATCAACTAATATATATGGACATCAAACTATTTGCAAAACATGCAGTGAGAATGTACAATGAGAACATAGGAATGGAATTTGGCATAGAAAAATGTGTCATGCTTATAATGAAAAGCGGCAAACGATACCTGACGGACAGAATAGGTATACCAAATCATGACTGGATTAGAACGCTTAAAGAATAGGAATCATATAAATACTTGGGTATCTTGGAGGCAGACACTATCGAACAAATGGAGATGAAAGAAAAACTTAAGAAAGAATATCTCAGGAGAACCTGAAAGCTACTCGAGACAAAACTATGTAGTAGAAACCTTATCAAAAGAACAAATACCTGGGCTGTACTTCTCGTTAGATATTCGGGACCCTTTCTCTAGTGGACCAGAGAAGAACTTAAGCATATGGACTAACAAGCAAGAAAACTAATGACCGTGCATAAGGACTTACATCCCAGTGATGATGTTGACAGACTATATGTATCAAGAAAGGAGGGAGGAAGAAGACTTGCCAGCATTGAAGAAAATGTTGACGCATCGATACAACGACTCGAGGACTACATAGAAAAGCATGAAGGAGGACTGATGCAGCCACTTGAAACGATATGGAGAATACGATGGACAACAGAATGACAATAACCAGAAAATAAAAATGGGAAGGAAAACAAATCTCGGGGCGCTTTAAGTGACTAAAAAACATCTCACATGAGAAAACCTGGACGTGACTAAGAAAAGGAAACCTTTAGAGAGAAACGGAATAGCACCATAAAACAACGCCATACGAACCCATCATATCAAAGCGAGAATAGATAAGATGCAACAAAATAGCAAAAGTAGGCTACGTGGTGATAGAGACAAAATTACCACAGAAGGACTATAAGACTAGACACGACTGGGCGGGTGGGCAATGTGATCCACTGGGAGATATGCACGAAATTTAAATTTGACCATACGAACAAATGGTATATGCACAACCCAGTATCTGTTCTGAAAAATGACACATATAAACTCTTATGGGACATTGATATACAAACGGATCACCTAATCTCGTCCAGAAGATCAGACCTTATAATAATCAACAAGAAAAGAGAACTTGCAAAATTGTGGATTTTGCTGTCCTGACTGAGCATAGAATAAAACTGAAAATGAAAAAAAGGATGAGTACCAGAACCTTGATAGGGAATGGAACAAAATTATGGAACATTAAGGTGACAATTATACAAATCGAGATTGGTGCTTTCGGTACAGTAACTAAAGGATTATTAGAGGGACTGGAGGACTTGGAGGTAGGAGGACGAGAGGAGACCATCCAACAACAACATTATTGAGAACGGCCAGAAAAATGAAAAGAGTCCTGGAGTCTTGAGGAGATTTGCAGTCACACAAACTCCACAGAAAGACAATCAGCTAAAACTGACGTGAAAAACTCTCAAGGAGTAAATAATAATAATAATAACAATAATAACAAGTCTTGAAGTAGACCAGAGAAGACCACACTTAAATGAACCAGATAACAAGAAAACTAATGAACATGCATATGGCATTACATCTCAGAGATGCATTGACAGGCTGTATGTGTCAAGGAAAGAGGGAGGGAGGGGATTCGTCAGCATCAAAGACAGCATTGACGCAGCGATATAACGACTCGATGTCTACATAGAAAATCGCGGAGGAACACTGATCAAAGCGACCAAAAACAATACTGACGACGCGAGGATTAGCTGAACAGAAAAGACCAGAAAACAAAAATGAGGAAAAAAACAAAAAAAAACAACAACGGTATAGACGTTCTAAGTGACTAACAAGCGACATCTCTCACGATAAAACCTGGATGTAGCCTAGAAAAGGAAACCTAAAGAGAGAAACTGAATCTCTTCTTATAGCAGCACAAAATGATGCCATAAAAAAACAACCATATCAAAGCAAAAAGAAATAAGACGCAAAAAAAACAGCAGATGTTAGTTATGTGGTAATAGAGACGAAACCATCAATCACATATTAAGCGAATGCAGCAAACTAGCACGGAAGGGGCATAAGACTAGACATGACTAGGTGAGAAAGGTAATCTACTGGGAAGTGTGCTGGAAATTGAAATTTGACCATACGAATGAATGGTATATGCACAAGCCAGCATCTGTCCTGGAGAATCAAACGCACAAACTCTTTCGTGATTTTGACTTACAATCGGATCACCTAATCTCGTCCAAACGACCAGACCTTATAATCAACAAAAAAAGAGAACTTGCTAAATTGTGGACTTTGCAGTCCCGGCTGACTAGGGAGTAAAATTGCTAAGGTATTGAAAAAACTGAGGAACGTGAAAGTAACGGTTATACCAATTGTCGTTGGTGCTCTTGGTATAGTCACAAAAGGTTTGGTAAAAAGACTGAAGGATTTGGAAATAGTTAGTCGAGTGGAGACCATCCAAACTACAGCATTGCTGATATCGACCAAAACACTGAGAAGAGTCCTGAAGACTTAAAGAGACTTGCTGTCACTCAAATTCCAGTTAAAGACCATCGGCTAATGCTGATTTGAGAAACTCTCTAGGAGTAAGAAAAATGATAATGGGATTTTGACCTACAGACGGATCCCCTAATCTAGGCCAGACGACCAGCCCTTGTAATAATCAACAAAAAAAGAGAACTTGTAAAACTGGGCAATTTGCTATCCGAGCTGACCACAATTTGAAATTGAAAGAAAGTGAAAAGAAGGACAAATACCTAGACCTTGCTTGGGAATGGAAAAAAAAACTGTAGAACATGAAAACGATGATTATACCAACTTTTATTGGTACTATTGATACAGTCACCAAAGGATTGATACAAGGACTGGAGCATTTGGAAATAAGAGGATGAGTGGAGATCATCCAAATTATTGTATTATTGAAATCAGCCAGAATACTGAGAATAGTCCTGGAGACTTGCGGAGACTTGCTCTCACTTGATATGAAAAATACTCAAGGAGTGAATAATAATAATTGTTATTATTATCATATTTATTATTATTTTCGAAGTAATAAATAAATTATGTGCACATGAATACAGTGGTCACGTTGTACCCATCAACAAGGAACGTAGAATAAACGCGAGATAACGACAATCGAGAAGGACGCAAAGGAACCGACTAAACGGCAGATGACAAGAATTTACAGTCAGAATGATCGGTGAAAAATAAAGGTGTTACAATGGATATTAACCGAGAAGACGATTGAAATAAAGAAATAAGAAGCAGAATAACACTTAATATATACCTTGAACGAGTTTTCAACAATACAAGCTACAATCAAACTCATCAACGAGTGGTTTGTTTGGCTGAGCATGAAAACTAACGTTCATGAATGTACAGCCACATGTCTAGTCTGTCAATGATATACAATGCATCGTCACACCAAGTTATCCATAAGCATATTCACCAACACGAATGCGTGGCTCACACATCTACAAGTTAATATTGTTGAACATTTAATAATGTGTCAAGAATAAGATAAACTATTGTCAATAGATTTTTCTGATATCTATTTGCTATAACAATCTGTTGTGATGCTGACAAAAGAAAGACAAAGGGAAACACAAAAAGGTTTGATAGAAAAACATATATATTCAAGTAACAGAAAAGATATAAGCGAAACTGGTTAAACTGTAGTTTGTTGATAGGAAGCTGAGAGTCCAGTGGGGTAGTGACAACCCGTCCACTACGCAGAAGGTATTACACGTGATTGTGTCACGTTGATTTGGTAAACTCCGTTTATTTCCATTTTTACAAATGGTGAGCACAAGGCTCTATATTTTTTGTGGGGGGGAGTGAAATGCTTTTCTATATTTTCTAAGAGATCCTAGGTAGCGACATTCGCCGACCGATTCAACAATACAATATATAGGCAATCATCCTTCACCATGCACGCAGCAACCACCAAAATGCCACACTTGCTCTGTGAAAAAATACCCACTTAAAAACCCCGAATGAAATTGTATTACTTTATTTACAATTATGGTTTTTATTTACAAGGATGTGATGAGGGTCGGAGAAAAACCAGAAAGAAAATGGGAAACGAAAGAAAAAAATTCCCGTTGTTGCCCTCCCATCCCTTCTTCTACGATATTTGGTAAACTCCGTTTATTTCCTTATTAGGATACATTAAGGAAGGCATGATGCCTTAAAATTTTGTGGGGGGAGGGGAAAGGGCGCGGTCATGCTTTTACCATATGTTCAACGGGGACATAGCTAGCCACATTCACCTATCCATTCAACAGTACAATAAATAAACAATCATGCATTACCAACCACGCTACATTCGCCAAAATACCACATTTGCTCTGTGAGAAGACCTACTTAAAACCCCGAATGAAATGTGTGATTTTATCTACAATTTGTGATTTATTTACGGAGATGTTATTTGATGGGGATGGAAGAAAAACCCCGAAAGAAAATGGGAAACGAAAGAAAAAAATCCCCGTTGGTTGCCCTCCCATCCCCATTTCTATATACAATATTTGGTAAACTACGTCTAACGCTCTGGTTGACGTGTATCTATGAAGGAGGGCAAGTCCAAGTCTAAGTCATAACCTTCGGAACATCAACATGGAACCGAAGAACATAATTCCCAGCCGCCTTATAAAACAACTTACTTGATTCCAAATATATGTGACATTATTAAAAGCGTAGTATTGGTGAACATTTTGATTAAATAAAAGGTGAAATAACAAATTCCCATAACTAATATAGTCAAACACTTTTTTCACCTTTTAAGAATTTTATTGAATCTCGTGAAGGTTTCTTATCGGAAATTTACAATATTAAAAGTTCGTTGATTTTGTGTGGCGTTCAATAAATTCAGATTTTATTTTGATTTAGGTTTTTTATCAAAACTGTTTATTGAATGCAACCTTTATATTTTAGAAAACATAATAAGGAAACTCTATTATCTTGAAGCGAATCACGCATTTGATAATGATATAACTAAACGATAGAATAAGTGAAACTTTGTGCATAACTTTTGTCTTCAGCCAAAGTTACTAATTAAAATAGAGGACCCAAAGCGGAATGTCTGCAATTAAGGCATTTGAATTTTGAATGTAATCAACAAGTGATTGAATTGTTCTGCACAAAAAAGAAAATGTTTGTCTGCTTTGTGCCGTACGTCGTTTCAATTAACGCCATAATAACGATTTAAAAAGTATTTGAAAATAAAGAGAAACATTTTTCATTATTATTATTGTTATTATTATTTACTTCTAGAGAGTTTTTCATATCAGCATTGGCTGATGGTATTTCACTCGAGTTTCAGTAACAGCAAGTCTCCTCAAGTCTCCCCAGGACTCTTCTCAATATTCTGGCCGATTTCGGTAATGCAGCAGTTTGGATGGTCTCCACTCGTCCACTTATTTGCAAATCCTCCAGTCCCTTTATTAATCCTTTGGTGACTGTACCAAGAGCACCAATTAAAATTGGTATAAACGTCACTTTCATATTCCACAGCTTTTTTAATAAAATCGATGAATTTATATTTATTTTCGCCTTCTTTCAATTTTACTCTCTCGTCAACCGGATAGCAAAGTCCACAATTTTGCAAATTCTCTTTTTTTTTTTTGCCGTTGATTATTACAAGGTCTAGTCGTCTGGCCAAATTTTTGTGATCCGTTTGTATGTCAAAATCCCAGTAGAGTCTATGTGTCTCATTCTCCAGGACAGATGTTGTTATTATTATTAGCAGTAGTAGTAATAAACCTAATTAGAAAGAAAGAAAAAAGAAAGAAAGAAAGAAATAAAGAAAGAAAGCTGTATATTGTTAACTTAAATGGAACAGAAAGAAAGAGTGAGGAAAGAAACGGGAGGAAAATGAAAAAAAGGAAGGTAAAGAGAAAAAGAAACAAAAGTTATTGATAGAATTAAATAAGTAAAGTTGGCGACTGTAGTCGAGGGCGACCAGAAGTCTCCCTTTTCAATAGCTACTACACTGAGGTGTAGGGAAGAGCACTACTCCTTTTCCAAGATTGTTCCACTTTACCCTTGATACGTACCTTATAATGCTGAGTATTAAGCAAGGAGGTATCAAGTACCATTTTTAAAGTACCATTTTTAAAGTATGACGTGACCTGTGACTGAACCCCGGTTTCTCGGACCATTGGCGAAAACTCTACCCTCTATGCCAATGAGCCGGTAGAATTAAATACGTATATCAAAATAGGATAAAAACTTACTAAAAAAGGAATTTGCACCGCAACGGCTAATCATTATTATTTGTCATTGCTCGCAAGTTTTTCACATGAGTTTTTACTGTTCTCTTTTTTTTTTGGTGGGTGGGGTTACTGAATTCTGTGTGAAAATTAGCCTCTTCAGGTTTCCAAAACGCTTCTAAGTATTCAAGCTGATTTTAACGGAGCTGTCATTTAGATTACTTCGAGCATTCCACTGATCTCCAATTCCTCTAGTTTTTTTTTTTTTTCGAAATCCTTAGGGAACGTTCTATGTGCAACAACTATAATTGATATCACCGTCACCTTCTTGAACCAGAGTTTTTTTAAGCTCCCTGGCAAGATTCAAGCTTTTTTTCCAGTCTTTCATCCCTTTTTATTTTCACTATAGGGTCTGCTACAACTGCAAAATCCAAAAGATGACACGTTTGTTTCTTCTTTTTAATTAACACAAGGGTTGGTCTTGAAGCCGGGACTGGGTGATCTTTTTGTATCTAAAAATCTTAAAGTATCTTATTTTTCTCATTTTGTAAAGTAATTATTGGTTTCTACATCTGTCATTTTTTTTAATCTCTTGCACAATTCCCAGTGGATCACCTTCCCACACAATCGTGCCTAAAAATGCGTTCCTTTTGTGCCAGTTTTCTGCATTTGTTTATTATTTTGATAATCGTTTCATCTCTGTCAACCCATTATGTATATTTGCTATTTTTCAGTGTATAATCATTTTTTTGTTGCTTTCACTAATTGGTTCTTATGGCATTTTTGGCCCAGCAGTTAGAGTGTTCGCCAATGGCCCGGGAGACCTGAGTTCAATCCCAGGTCGAGTCATACCAAAGACTTTAAAAATGGTACTTAATACCACCTTGCTTAACACTCAGCATTATAAGGTACGGTTCAAGGGTAAAGTGGAGCAATCCTGGGAATGGAGTAGCGCCCTCCCCTACACCTTGGTGTCGTAGCTATCGAAAAGGGAGCCTTCGGGTCACCCTCGACTATGGTCGCTAACTTACTATTTGTGATAGAAAGTCTTTTTTGGTGCCCAGGACTCTTTCATGTATTTTAACAGTGCTGTGGTGTGGATGGTAATGATTTCTCCTCTGACCTCGGGTTCAGTAATTCTGACCCTTTTGATACAGTTCTAAGTTTATTCATTATTACCGTCAAATTTATGTTTCATAATTTCTTATGTTCTAATTCTGTCCTAATTCTATCTTTTTCATCATATTAACATTACTGATCATTGCCCTGTCAGTTGGGGATGTAGAATACTCCAACTGCATCTCTGAAGAGGGGTAAGACTCACCTCCCAGCAAGTGAGCTGGATATCACACCAAGTAATCTGATGGTGAGGTTCCAGCGATGTTGGAACTTTGGGGAATATGTTGCACCTTTTCAATTTTATCGCTTCCAAGTCCACTCTGGCCCGGAATGGTAGCACCTGATAGGGTCCTATCAATGGATTAAAAAAAAACTAATCTGCGTACTAATGGTAAACTGAATTACTTGAAATAGAACTGTTTTGATATTTAAACGGTGTACTTATGATGAACTGAGTTGTTTGATATAGAACTGTTTTTGACATTGAATCTGTACTTACAAGAACTGTTTTTAACATTGAAACTACCATAAAACCCAAACACCCAACTAATTAGCATTACTGATCAGTATTCTCTTTCTTGCAACACCTCCTTTATATTCTAGATATTTTAGTACAATTCTCTAACAATATTCAATTCTGAACAATGTGACTACGTCTCGTTCAGCTGAACGAGATTTTTTGTTGTTGTCCCAATTAACTGCTTTCTTTTTTTCTTTATAAGTTTATTATATATCTTTTCTGTTACTTTTTCATTTGAAAAAATATTTTAAAGTCCATCTCTTGTCCATATTATTCATAGTTTGAAGATTCCAGAGACAAAATACTGCAATTTGTCTATTAAGTTTTCCACATGGAAACAATCCATACATAGATGCAATACTATAATTATTTGTTAATAAACTTATAGATATTTCTTTCCGTATTTTCCTGATCATATCTTATGGATACAATTAGTTCAAGATATTTTAAGTTTCAAATTACGCCCTGAAAATCTCACAAAGGTATTTTAGTCTATTAAAACTTTTAAATTAGGCCTTTTGATGCATTACTGTTTTTATTTAACAGACATCGTGAAACACAAGGTCAATTTTTTCGAAGCGAGGAGCAGTTTGTTTCAGAAACTTCCTTCTTATTGATGATTGCCGTTTTAAGACTCAACAGAGCAGTCCTTATATTTTTCATTTAAACATACATGCAATGAGAATGATTTGCAAATCCTTTTAAATTAAAAATGCGTTACAAACGAATTTACGATCAAAATGCATTGCAAATAATTTTACAACTAAAATCCATTTCAAAGGATTTTACAATAAAATACATTGCGGATGTTTTTACTATTATAAAGCATTGAAAATGAATTTACTAAGTTATGTATTGCAAAAGACTTTACAATAAAAATGCATTGAAAATTATTTTACTATTGTTGTATAGTGACTCGTACTATATGACCTCCAGTATCGCGGAAGTATAAAAGACACTATTTGCCAATGTCTCCCACCAGACAAGGCTTGACACAAGGTCAAAAGCCCGAGGGCCGATTAAAGTAGGGATAAAGGGGAGGGTAATGTCGGGAACGAGCCGAGGCTCGAACCCTGCTGGTTTGTGCTGCTCATTGACCCACTAAATGCAATGTGGGTCTAATGAGGCATGCAGTTTCACGAACCCAAATGTGGGTCCGGGCACGTATGCCGGGTTATGGCTTGAACTAGACAGCAAGGTCTAGTGCCATACATAGGTTCCTTGAGAGCAGACGCCGTGTCTCTAAAGCTAGAAAAGCGGAAACAGTAGCAGAAAGAGAAGCAGAGAGACAGCTCTGAAAGGACATCCGTCTGTCGTAAGACAAACTTCGGACGTAACACCAGCAACACAAAACTTATAATAATCGTCGGGCTGTAACACCTGAGTTAATAAACAACTAACTTTATTTCACTTTGCATCTCTTCCTTACCACGATACAACAACGATAGAGATGTTTCGCAAAATATCATATTATTAAAATGCATTCTTTATACGTCATTTTACAATAAAATCGCATTGCAAGTGATTTTATCATTAAGATTTATTGCAACGGATTTTACTATATAAATTATGTGCAAATAATTTTAATATGAAAATACATTGCAAGTGATTTTACAAAGACAAAGCATTGCTGATCATAATCAGTTGCCAAGCATTTTTATGATAAAATAATTATTTTATCACAAAAATGCTTGGCAATTGTTTTCCAGTAATAATACGTGTACATAGTAAATTTGGTGGCTTCATATCACACATTTATTTATCTATATGAGATAGAAAAATTATGACCAGTTTTTGTATGAATGCTTTATTTTAATAAAATTAAAAATTCTGGTTTGTTTCAATCTATAACCGACCTCAACTGTCATCAAATCCCGCTAAAATGACTTCTTTATGAGATTATTACCCGTAATCCATTTATGCTGCCTCAAAATTGATTCAAAGGAATCGTTATTTCATATTTCTGACGTGTTATTCGGGAAAGCATGAAAAATGAATTAAAATCCCTCTTTTTTTTTTTTCAAATCATTCTTTAAATCTTACTCTGTGCTCCTCCAAGAAAACGATATTCTTTAGTTGACTCTGCCGAACCGAATCAAATCTTATAACATTACAAACATCTTCACATCTAAATTTCTTTAACAATAAACAAGACAATGAAACCCTGCTTCGTTCCTTTGTGGCAACAGATTAACATATTTTTATTTGCTTTGATTTTCTTTAAATTTTATCTATTTTTTCTGTGTCAGTGTGGATTATTTACTTTTCTCTTTTTTCACCTTCGTGAAACAAAATATCTGAATGTTTATGACATTAAGAAAATGAAAACATTGATTAATTTTCTCAAGAGAAACTATTTTCAAGCTGCCGAATTAAAACCAACAAATGAAATCATTTTACTTAGAACTGATGTATTTGAATAATTTATTGTATTCCTTAAGTCTTTTGATTTAATGAATGTAATTAGATTCATTTCATATTTTTTCTTAGCTGGTCTGATTTGCTCTGTCGATAGAGGATTATCTGATTAGGAAGAGATGCCAAAAAGGCACTGGTCTAATCAAGAAGAAAAAGGACGAGAACGATGAAGCCTACAAACCATTCAAGAGGCGCTTGTTGTATAACGATTATTCGAAGAAATGAAATGAAAAATCTGACGAGGTTGTTTGCTAAAACCATTGTGAAATGTATAAATCTTAAGCGTTTCAGTCGAAGGGTAGAATGGGCTCTTTAGCCTGATTATAGCAACCAATATAGGAGAAGGAAAACTTTGAATTAAAACTTGTACTCCGTTTAAAAATGACTTTGTATCGCATTCTGTTTGTGATGGAGGATTTGCATGAATATATACACACAGAATATAAAACAGCTTTTTCATGATTTCACTTTGTAATTTTTTATTTTTTTTACTCCTTTCGAGTTTTTCACATCAGTGTTAGATGATTGTTTTTCACTGGAGTTTGAGTGACAGCAAGTCTCCTCAAGTCTCCTGGACTCATCTCATGATTCTGGCCGTCCTCAGCAATGCTGTCGTTTGGATCGTCTCCACCCGTCCGCCAATTTCCAAGTCCTCCCAGCTCTTTACCAACCCTTTAGTTACTGTGTCTAACGCACCAATCACAATTGGCAAAATCGTTACTTTCATGTTCCACAGCTTTTTTATTTCTCTAGCAAGGTCGAGGTACTTATCCTTTTTTTTTCACTTTCCTTTAGATTTATTCTGTGGTCCACCGGGACTGCAAAGTCGACAATTTTGTAGATTCTCTATTTTTTTTTTTTTTTTTTTTTTTTGATGATTATTATGAGGTCTGGTCTTCTGGCCGGGATTAAGTGATCCGTTTGTATGTTAAAGTCCCATAGTAGTCTATGCGAGTCATTTTCTAGGACAGTTGCCGGGTTATGCATATACCATTTGTTGATATGGTCGAATTGAACCTTGAGAATTTTTCATACCATCGTTAGCTGATGGTCTTTCGCTGGAGTCTGAGTTACAGCAAATTTCATCAGACGTCCACGACTCAGTATTTTGGCCGATCTCAACAATGATGTCGCTCGGTTGGTCTCCGTTCGTACTCTGATTCCCAACTCATTTTACCCTTTTACTAAGTCTTTGAGAATCGTTCCAAGTGCACCAAATACAATTTCTATCACCGTCACCTTCATGTTCCATAGTTTGTTTGTTTTTAGTTCTCTAGAAGGATCTATGCATTTGTCTCTTTTTTCGTTTCCTTTGATTTTCACTCATAGGTCGGCTGGGACAGCAAACTCCCCTATTCTGCAAGTTCACTTTTTCTTTATTTTTTTTCTTAATCATCACGAGGTTTAGTGTTCTGGCTGGGATTACGTTATCTGTTTGTATCTCAAAATCCCAGAGAATTTTCTGCGTCTCATTCTCTAAGACAGATTGTGTTTGGGGCATGTATCATTTGATTGTATGGGCAAAGTTCAATTTCTTGCATAATTCCTTGTGAATTATTATTATTATTATTATTATTATTATCATTATTTACTCACCAGAGTTTTTCACATCAGCGTTAGATGATGGTATTTCACTGGATTTTCAGTGACAGCAAGTCTCCTCAAATCTCCAGGACTCTTCTCAGTATTGGTATAATTGTCACTTTCATGTTCCATACTTTTTTCAATTCCTAGCAAGGTCGAGGTACTTATCCTTCTTTTCACATTCTTTCAGTTTTATTCTGTGGTCCGCCGGGACAACAAAGTCGACAATTTTGAATATTCTCTCTTTTTTTTTTTTTCGTTGATTATTATTAGTTCTGGTCGTCTGGCCGAGATGAAGTGATTCATGTGTAAGTCTATGTGTGTCATTTTCTAGGCTGGGTTGTCAATTTCTCGGCTGGGTTGTGCATATACCATTTGTTTGTATGGTCAAATTTCAATTTCTTGCTCATTTCCCCGTGGATCACCTTGCCGACTCAGTCGTGTCTTGTCTTATACTCCTTCTGAGCTAATTTTCTGAATTCGCTTATTATGTGATTAATCATTTCGTCTCCGTCACAACATAGCCTACATTTTCTATTTTGTTGAGTCTTATCTATTCTGGCTTTGATATGATTGGTTCTTTTGGCGTTGTTTTTGCTGCTATTCGGAGAGATTATGTTTCTCTCTTAAAGTTTCTTTTTCTTAACTAGCTCCAGGTTTTCTGGTGTGAGATGGTGTGTATTAGTCATTTAAAGCGACCGTAGAGTTGTTTTTCTTCCCATTTCTGTTTTCTAGTTATTGTCATTTTGTTGTCTATCGTGTTGTCAGTATCGTTTCTAATGGCTGTAATTAGTCCTCCTCGGTGTTTTTCTATGTAATCGTTGTATCGATGCGTCAACGCTGTCTTCGATGCTAGCAAGCCCTCTTCCTCCCTCTTTTCTAGATACATATAGTCTTTCTATGTCGTCTCTGGGATGTAATGCTTTATGCATGGTCATTAGTTTTCTTGTCCTTTGGTCCATTTGTTTAAGTTCATCTCTAGTCCACTTGAGAAAAGGTCCGGAATATCTAACGAGAGGTAAAGCCCAAGTATTTATTCCTTTGATGAGGTTTCTGCTTCGAGTTTTGTCTCGAGTAGTTTTCTAGTTCTCCTGAGATATTATTTTTGAATTTTGTCTTTCATTTGCACTTGCCTGATGGAGTCAGCCTCCAAGATACCCTAGTATTTGTAGGTTTCATTTTCTCCGTGTGTTCTAATCTTGTCTGCATTTGGTAGTTCCATACCATCAGTCATATGTCGTTTGCCACTTTTCATTACTAGCATGGTACATTTTTCTATGCCGAATTCCATTCCTATATCCTGACTGTATATTCTAACTGCGTGTATTAGAGTTTCCAATTCTTTTTCATTTTTTTCAAATAGTTCGATGTAATCCGTGTACATTAGATGATTGATCTTTTCTTGCGATCTGCTAAGTTTTTACCCGGCTATGCATTTTCTGAGTAAATGGTACTATTTACCAACCCCTCCGCTCGGGCAGGATATGACACAAGGTCAATTTTTAAGCGGAGTTTAACAGGTTTTGAATTCAGAGTTTTCCTTCTCCTAGACTAGTTGCCTCACCAAGGCTGAAGAACCTAGTCCGTCCTACTATTTACCCATAGCTGGAGGGAGAATAAGGGGGTTCATACCTTTCCCAAGGGTATTTGCCCGAAAGTGAACGTAATAGCGCGACTGGAGTACGAACTCGCGTACTACGATTCCGCAGTTCATCGCTTTAACCATTACACCACGAGGACACCCATTTCTGAGTAAATGGTTAAGTGGTATCATGACAATTATGAATAGTAAGCGTGACAGTGCATCTCCTTGAAAAATACCTCTTTGGATCTTTGTTTCAGCTAAGCTTATTCCTCCTGCTGTCAACTCTACTTTTCTTTGTTAGCCATGTCCATGTTTTGTCATGTGGGATTTCGCTTGTTTGTAGCTCGAAATGTTCATTCAGTTGTTTTTCTTCCCATTTTTGGTTTCTGGTTATTTTTGTTCAGCAAATGCTTGTGTTGTCTGTATTGTTTTTGGAGCCTCTAGTCAGTCTTCATCCACGCTTTTTATGTAGTTTTCTAGTCGTTGTATCGATGCATCGACGCTATCTTGAATGCTGGCAAGTCTTTGTAAGCGAGTTTTTCACACCAGCTTAAATGGCTGTATTTCACTACAGTCACACCTGATCTTCAACATTCTTTAAAGTATTCTAGCTGATCTTAAAAGTGCTATGATTGGGATGGTCTCTTACTCTGACTTCCTGCTCAGTAAGACACTTTGCCAGATCCATGGAATTAGTTTCAATGGCACCAATTACAATTATATGACTTTCATTTTCAACATATTTTTAAGATCACTGGCAGGTTCCAATTGCTCTTTTTAAAAATTTAAGCCTATTTTTTTTTAAATTCTCTTTATTTTTCGTTTAAACGGCAAAATCCATGAATAAACAAATTCTTTTCTTTTTGATAACTGATTTAAAGATCTGGTTTACTGACTAGGATTAGGTTTTAGGTTATCTGTTTAAATCTCAAAATCTAAAAGGATTTTCTGAATCTCATTTTCTTGGGAAGAATCATGTTTGTGAATATATTATTTGTCAGGATGGTCAAATTTAATCTGTTTTTATAATTGTTAATCTTTTGGGAGGTTTTCACGCCAGTGTTCGCTGATGGTTTATACTGGAGTTTGAGTAACAGGAATTATCCTCAAGTCTTCAGAACTCTTCTCAGTATTCTAGCCTATCTTAATAATGCTATAGTGTGGATGGTGTTAACTTGTTCTTTTAGCCTTGAAGACCTCCTGGGAGCAATGGACGATAGAGACGGATGGCGAGAGATGGTCAGGGGGATCCGGGATGACAGTACGACATGATGATGGTGATATATATATTGCGACGGAATATTCTTTAAAATCCCAAAACGGGACTTTATTTTTGCACGTGTGAAGACGGGGCAGGTTGGCACTTGATCCCTTGTAGAATAAGTCCTCGTTCAGAGTTTTTTCTCAGACATATAAGAACTGGCATATTATGTGGGGGATTAATTCATGACCAGACTGACCGCAGCTGGCAAGGGGTTCCAAATTTCACACTATATACACACCCACCAGGTCGCTAGTCTTCCTCCCCTAAACAATGGAAGATATGGACCTCTAGGTTGAGACGTAATAATATTAATTATAGTAGTCGGCAATTCCGGTTTCCCGCGTGATATTTTGAAGGAATTAATAGGACAATTTTAAGCAAGATAACATAAGGCGAATAGAAGCTGAAAAAGAAACATGAAGTAACAAATTCGTAGCAGACACTGCAAATAACAACTTAGACCACGTGGGAACATTAAAATATATCAATCTTTTACTACACATAGATATACACCTTCAACGTGTCAAATATATAATAAATGAACAGTCCATGAACATAAATGTCTTTCTTCTTTTCTTGTCTTTCGTTTTTCTTCAAATTGAGAGAGAGAGAGAGAGAGAGAGAGAGAGAGAGAGGGTATATAGAATTGGGTATAAGGAGAAACAGTCCCAAGGGTACTTATTTTATTTAGATGGGTTCCTGTGGAGAATCTTTCCTCTTTTACGGGCTAATAGACTTTATGCTATTTTTAACACTGGCTCGAAGAAAATGGCCTCTTCGTGTCCGAGATATTCTTTTGTCTTCTTCTACCCGGAGTACTGGCTTTGGCTCCGTCTCTTACGAACCCTGTCCAACAACTAACTTTTTCCTTTTCCATTTCCACTTCCGTTTTAGGGTCCCAGCGAATCGTTTGGCTTCTACCTTCTCGTGTCAGGTGACCCGAGTGAGGTCACCAAGTATAAACATCTGGTCTCCCCTGTGACCCATATTTTTTCTTAACGTTCATTCTCTGATGGCTTGCTACTGTTAATTCAAACAAGAGGATAGTAGTAATCATATATCTATCTTCTCAATGGGACACCACGTGACAATATAATCACCCAGTTATAGATACGCTTCTGATATTCTTTTATCAATATAATTCCGTTCCTTCAAAAATGAATTCGCCAGACTTTTATAATTCATAAGTAAAAAATAAAAGTTGGTGACCTTAGTCGAGAGTGACCTGAAGGATCCCCTTTCAATAGCTATAACACTGAGGTGAAGGTGAGGGTTCTACTCCAACCCCTCGATCACTTCACTTTACCTTTGATGCTTACCTTATAAAGCCGACATCAAGTACATTTTTTGAGTCTTTGGTATGACTCAGCCTAGGATTGAACCCCAGTACCCTGGACCACTGGCGAACGTTCTACTCATTAGGCTAATGGCCCGAATTAGGCCAAATCACATAATATAATCAAAGTGACAATTATAAGAACCATATATTATCAAACGCTACAGCATTGAAAATATGGAGCCAAAATTATGAATATTCATTCGTCTAGACCAGAACAAACTTTCGCAAAATTTCTTATGAGGAATATATATTTAAACAATCTTGATTTTCCTCTTGCCGACAGAGTACCAACGCTTTAGATTTGGGGAATAAATCATATCACATAATAGCTCTTTTGATTGCATAACGATCCACTAGACCTAAAATCTCTCCATCTTTTATTTAGAAAAAGTTAATATTCTATTTTTGAAAAGTGCAAGGGTTGTACTTATCTATGAGTGATACTATATATATATATATGTGTGTGTGTGTGTGTGTGTGTCTGTGTGTCTGTCTGTGTGTGTGTGTGTGTGTGAGAGAGAGAGAGAGAGAGAGAGAGAGAGAGTGGGCGTGCACGCGTGCGTGTGTAGGATGTAAGAATCAAGATAATTTAGATTGGTTTAGATTCATATTTTTGGTTAGTTTCAATGTTTATGAACTTACAAATGCAAAAATAATACCTGTTTTAATTGTACACAATACCATTAGAGATGATAAAATACTGTCAAATAATTAACAAATTATAATTGTTTTATTCATTGAGATTTTTTCACACTTTTAAATAGATAGTTTTTCACTTGAGCCTGAGCAACAAATTGCTTTATAGATTTAGGACTCTTCAAAGTATCCTGACCCATCACAACGAGGTTGTAGTTTCGATGGTCCCAACTCAGCCTCTTATTTCCAAGCCCTCCAGTCCTTGTATTAATCCTTTAATGGCTGTACCGAGCGAACCAATAATAATTGATATCACCATCACCATCATACTCCATTTTTTTCCAGTTCTCCAGCAATAAATAATATGTCTTTTCATTTTTCAGTTTTACCCTGCGTTCATCCGGAATGGCAAAGTCTACTATTCAGCAGGTATCTTTTTTTTTCTATCACTAGGTCTGCTCGTCGGACCGAGATTAGATGATCCGTTTGTATCTCAAAATATCAGAGTATTTTGTGCATTATACTACTAATAATAATAATTATTATTATTATCATCATCATTATTATTATTGTAGTAGTAGTAGTAGTAGTAAATAAATGAAATTATATATTTTTTAAATGAATGATTTCGGTATTAACTCATACTTAAAAACAAACCAACCCACCAACCGACCGATATGCACTCATCTGAAAACATTAAACGGCTCTATGACGGTCAAAGATCTCGTCCGAATAATTCATGAACTAAATAATAATTACAGTTCCTCTTAGGAATTCATAAAATACTAGGGAGAACGGAGAAGACATCGGCTGATAATTTTATGTAGAAATAAGCGATGTAAGGATTTATGAAATAATTGCAATTTTTTTTTTCAGAACTTCAGACGAATTATAAATATTTTTCGTGTAGGTTGGAATTGGATTAGATTTTGTTCTGTTTACTTCCTATTCTATTGGTCAGGAATTTCCAACAATGTTTGTATAATTGTCACAGCCGTATTTTTGTCTTTTTTTGACATCGTCTTTTCAAAAGTGTAAAGATCCTCAGAATTTAATTAGTCGACGATCTTCATCTGACGTTGATGCATTCATTTTCGAGCTTGTGAATGGAGAAGTGTGTAATGAATGATGATGGTTTTTATCAGTTATCGCCCACGGTTGTATTTGTTAGGAAGTGTTCTTTGAGAGAGAGAGAGAGAGAAAGAGAGAGTTAGAAAGAGAGAGAGAGAGAGAGATAAAGATAACCAGAAAGAGAAAGAAAGAAAGATAGCCAGAAAGAGAGAAAAAGAGACACAGAAAGAAATATTGCCAGAGAAAGAGAGATGACAGAGACAGAGAGTCATATCTTTAATCTGTGTCCATATTTGAATTGTCTTTCCTTTTATTTTCTTTGGTGTTTGTTTTTTATTCATTTCTTTCTAGGTTTCTTTATTTTTTTTTTTTCTGTTACTTTGCTTTTCTCTTCGTTATTTCTTTTCTAATCTAGTAGTCTATCTCTTTATTCTTTCTTTCTCTGTATATATTGTTTTTTTCTTCTTTATTTGTTCTTTGTTTATTTCTTCTGTCGTTCTTTTTTCTTTTATTATTTGTTTCTTTCTTTTTCCTTCATCCTCTCCTTTTTAATTTCCTTTCATTCTTTTTCTCTAAACTTTCTTTAGCTTCATTCAATTTTGATTTTTACTCTTCTTTCATTTCTTCTTTTTTCCATTATCGTACTCTTCTTTCTTTCTTTCTTTCTTTCTTTCTTTCGTAATATTTGTAATTCTCTCTTGTCAATCCCTTCTTTTGTTTCCTTCATTATTTATTTATTTATTCTTTTCTTTTTGTGTCATTTTCTCTTGGAATCTCTTTTTTTTTTCATTTCTTCTTTTCTATTGGTTTTATTCTGTTTCTTCCAATCTTTCCAAGTTTTGTTTAATTTCTTTCTTTTACAGACTCCTAACGATTTCTCATCAAACCAACAAATTTGCCATTTGATCATTTGTAGCATTTAAAGAAAACCAACCACACGTATTCGCAAAATCAATTAACTTTCACTCACATTTTCTTTCTTTTGAACTTGCTATTAAAAATCAAGGCTTTCTGCTCTTCATTCTCTCCCAAAGATTGTTTTGGTTTTAATTTTCTCGAAATATTAGCAACCCAGCAAAATTTAATGATTCTTTAAAAATATCTAATTCCATTTGCGCAATGTGTTAAAATCGCTTATATTATATATTTACCTAAGCCCTCTCTCATGACCAAGATATAACTCAAGGTAATTTTTTAAGCGTTGTTTAACAGTTTTAATTCAGAGTTTTCCTTCTCCTTGATTGGTTGCTGAACCAAGCTTAAAGAGCCCAGTCTTTCCTACTATGCACACATAGCTGAGATGGGAGGGACAGATAATAGTCAAATGCTTATTTTTTCCATTGCTCTTTGCAATGTGCAAAATACAAGTAGTCAAGTACATGATTTAAGGTCGCGCCGTAGTCTCCACAATCCACCACAATACAGTCTTTATTTCTTACATGTATATTTTCATCTTCAAATGTATATATATATATATATATATATATATATATATATATATATATACCAAAGTCATACCAAAGACTTTAAAAATGGAACTTGATACCACCTTGCTTAACACTCAGCATTATAAGGTACGGTTCAAGGGTAAAGTGGAGCAATCCAGGGAATGGAGTAGCGCCCTCCCCTACACCTCGGTGTAGTAGCTATCGAAAAGGGAGCCTTCGGGTCACCCTCGACTATGGTCGCTAACTTTACTTACTATATATATATATTTGACGCAGTACACTCACACCATCTGTCTATCAATAGGAGTAAACTGCACGTCTCGGTAAAATAATGTCAACGAGATCTTTTTCAAACTGTTTCATATCGTCGGAGATTTACGGCCTAAATGGTTTAGAAAGAAAGAAAGAAAGAAAGAAAGAAAGAAAGAAAGAAGATTTACTACTACCACTACAACAATAATAATAATAATAATATTTGACTTTAGAATCGAATATTTTCAAATGTCACGTTACCCCTTCTTTTCATAAAAATAATGTAGGAAATGCGGAAACTCAATCACCTGGCAAGCAGAAATAAGAAACGAATCTTCGCTGTGTGTTTTTCGAGTAGAAAAATATCCGTTTACAAAAAAAGTATGTTTGATTTAAAATGCATAATAGATTTTGTGGCCCGTGAAATTATTTGATAATTATTCGTGCTCTAAATAAAGGCATTTTTTCCTGAATTTTTTCAGCTAAACTATTTCGAAAGCACAAATTAGATCTGTTTAAATTTACTGCGATTAATTCTATATTATTTACAAGTGCCTTCTCTCGATAGATGAAAATGTAAAGCATCTACTATAGTCTGAAATGACTAATTAAGAACAATTACTAACCTCAATGAAACCGGAAAAATAATGGACCAGTCTTTGTGGAAACGAAATTTGAAATTACGACAATAAATATAAAAACAAAAAGTGAAACAGGAACACCTGAAACTAGCTAAGATACTTATCGTGAGAAGCTAAGTATAAACTAACAGGTTAGTAGAATTTAACCAAGTTAAAACTAAAATTTGTGTGTGTGCGCGTGTGTGGCCCGCTGTTCATGAATATTTACCGTAAATAATTTCGGTCGAATCTGTGTCAGGTGCGCCGATAATAAACAATCCCTGGGTCTAGTATAGCCACAATATACTACCCATGAAAAATGACAAGTCGAAACATGAATCAACATGGGGCCCAAACGACAGGTTCGGGTGTCAAGATCGGCCGGTGGTCCTTTGATAGCCAACATGGGAGACCCAAGGGGGAATCCTGTAATTGTTGGCTGTCCTTCTTCCAGGTTCACAATGTTTCTCTTTCAGGTAAATAAATGATGAACAATTCGACCACTAACACCAACGACCACAGCGTAGAAAATAGACTTGGGTAGATAACAAGTTAGCATTATAATGTTATTTTAGAAGCTATCCAACAAAAAGAGGGTATAGATAAAAGAATGATAGAATTATGGACAGAAATTGGTAGATTTAAGGCAACAAACCAAAGGCTCGCTGACCACGTTAGGACAATAACAAAGAATGGTTTGTTATCTGACCTTAAAATACTAGAAGTCAATCAACCAATATACAGGCAAACACATCAGCAAACCCCAACACAGTAACCTAGACAAAAAATATAGGAAAGTCAGAAACTCCTAACCACACACTACATGACAATGCCCCATAAACCAGAAGAAAAGACAAATATAGATACCATAAGAATAATCATGTCTGAAAAGAAAACCACATAGCCTTTTCTCAGGAACCAAGACTGACGGACAGTCAAGTCCGAACCTAGGAAAATGAACGACATTGACAAATATCCCGACAAACAAAAAATCGGTGTCCCTCTGAAGACCACAGACAGAAAGTCAAAGCCCGGCTGAGACCTATAAGCTCCCTACCGATCATGTGAAAAATATTAACGGCAAATATTTGTGAGAACATCTACAACTTATTGATATGCCACAAGAGAACCAGAAGCACAGAGGAACTACTATATATATGGATCAACACATCCTCATCGAAAGAAAATCGAGACGGGAAAATCTGGCTAAGGCCTGGATTGACAACAAAATGGCTTACGGTATGGTCTACAAAAGCTGGATACTACACTGTCTCAAAATGTATGAAATACCCAACTATGTCGTACAGTGTATCGAGAAGACTATGGAAACGTGGAGAGTGGAATTGACAGAAAGAAGAAAGTGCTTAGCAGAGTTAAAGATCCAGAGAAGCATATTCCAGGGAGATGCACTATCACTATTACTGTTTGTGATAGCCCGGATGCCACTAAACCACGTCCTTAAGAAATTCACAGCCGGTTACAAACCCAGTAAATCGCAAGAAAAGATCAACTCTTGATATACATGGTAAACATCAAACTTTTTGCAAAAAGCGTAAAAGATTGAAAACACTAATACAAACAGTGAGAATAGAGAGTCAAGAAATAGGAATAGAATATGGCATAGAGAAATGCACCATGATAGTAACGAAAAGTTGCAAACGACAAATGACGGAAGGAGTCAAACTAACAAATAAAGTTGTAATCAGAACGCTCGGGAAAAAGGAAACCTACAAATACTTGCGATATATTGGAAGCTGACACCCTCAAACAAATGGAAAAAAATTAAGAAAGAGTATCTCATGAAAATCAGAAAATTCCTCGAGACAAAACAATGTACCAGAAACCTTATCAAACTGGGCTGTCCCCTTTGTAAAATACTTGGGACTATTCTTGAAGTAGACCAGAGAAGAACTTTAGGAAATGGCCCGAAGGACAAGAAAACTAATGACCATGCATAAGGCATTGCATCTTAGAGATGTGTGGACAGACAATGTATATCAAGAAAAGAGGGAATAGGACTTGCCAGCATTAAAGACACCATTGAAGCATAGAGACAACGATTCAAAGACTACATAGAAAAGCGCAAAGGAAGACTGATTACAGTCATAAGAAACAATACTGAAAACACGAAAACCAACAATTACCAGAAAATAAAAATGGGAAGAAAAACAACTATATGCGAGTTTTAAACGACTAATAAGCAACATCTCAAATGAGAAATCCTGGACGTGGCTAAAAAAGGAAACTTGAAGAGATAAACTGAATCTCTCCTTATAGCAGCACAAACAACGCCATAAGAATCAATCATATCAGAGCAGGAATAAATAAGATGGAACAATATAGCAAATTTAGGTTATGTGGTGATCGAGAAGAAATGATCAGTCATATAATAATCGAATGCAGCAAATTGCCACAGAAGGAGTATAAGACTAGACACGACTGGGTAGGAAATGTGATTCACAGAGAGTTTTGCAATACATTTAACTTTAAGCATACGAACAAATTGTACATGAAAAACCCAGCATCTGTCATAGAGAATGAGACACATAAACTCCTATGGGATTTTAATATACAAACGGATCTCCTAAACGTGGCCAGATGACCAGACCTATTAATAATCAACAAAAAAAGAGAAATTGCACAATTGTGGACGTTTCTGTCCCGGCTGACCACAGAATAACACTGAAAGAAATTGAAAAAGATGGATAAGTACCGGGACGTTGCTAGGTAATTGAAAAAACCTGGGGAACATGAAAGTGGCTATCATACAAATTGTGATTGCTGCTTTTGGTACGGTCACCCAAAGATTATGAAAGGGAATGGAGGACTTGGAAATAAGAGGACGAGTGGAGACCATCAAAACTACAACAGAATACAGGTAATAGTCCTGGAGACTTGAGGAAACTCCAGTGAAAGCCCATCAGCTTACACTGATGTGAAAAAAGTTTCAGGGAGTAAATAATAATAATAATAATCCTGGCTAGAAAATCAGACCTAGTTTTCATAACAAGACAAATGACTTGCCATGTATTTGGATTTTGCCGTTCCAGAGGAAGTAAAATAAAAGAAAACAAATCGAGAAATAAATTCTTGGACCTTGCCAGAGAGCTAAATAAAATGAGAAACATGAAGGTGATAGTGATATCAATCGTTCTTGATACGTTTGGAGCTCGAAAGGAAATTTATATCAAAAGAAGAATTGAGACCATGAGGATCAAAGCATTGTTGAGATCGGCTACAATACAGATGTGACAATACCCCCTCGGCCCTCCGTTACATCAACTTCTTAACCATTTCACTTTTTGGCCGGTGATCGTCTAGTGGTTCCGATAAGGGTATCACACATTTCTTCAAGGCTACAGAAATACAATCAAGGGAGTGGGAGAAAAGAACAAAAAACAAACGAACAATATGGGCTTGGCTTAACTTAAGTGCAAGAAGGTTAAGTTGTGACACTCTGCATTCCTTGTACATATGTAGACTATCGCTGACGTGTAGTTTTTGCGAAATTTCCACAAGCCACGAAGAATGCGGACTCATCTTGACTGGTCTTCCCTCACTGCTACTGGAGCCTATATCATGCCGACTGGTCTCTTCACTGTCCGGTGTCGACTGCCACTGCCACTGCCACTCTGCATCACCCGTAGCCAACTGACTTCTCTGCGTTCCTTTGTCCAACTCTTGACTGGGGTTCCCTTGCCTACTTCCGGTCGCGTCGAGATCTCGAGTCCAAAACCCTTTGTCTGGTTTCGCGCCAAAAAAGACAAAGGGATCGTCTGCTTGGCGGACTACCTACATAGTGTCACACAGAGAAGTGTCCTGGAGACCTAAAGAAATGTGTTATCACTGATTCCAGTAGAAAACCACCAGCAAATACTGGTGTGAAAACTTCACAAGTTTCCAGTGATGCTGGGGGGGGGGAGGAATGCGGAGCATCCCTTCATTTCCATTGCTTCCAGGTTCACTCTGGTCTGGAATAGTAGAACCTTATATGGCCCTCTCTATTGGTTAAATGGAAGTAAACTGCATATTTATGCTAAACTGATTTGTTCGAATAAAAACTGTTTGACTAAACTGAATGGCTTGAAATAGAAATATTTGTAACAATTAAACTTTGTACTTATGCACATCTGAGCTGCTTGAAATAGAACTGTTTTGACTTCAAAACTGCGCACTTAAGCTGAAATGAATTGTTTGAAATAGAACTGATTATTTGCATAAAAATGGATTTGGCGTTAAATAAACTACTAAAAATGGATTTGGCGTTAAATAACCAGCCATAAAACCCAACCAACAACAACAACAACAATAATAATAATAATAATAATAATAATAACGATGATGATGATGATGATTATAATCATGAATAATAGGGCATTTTAAGAGCAATCCTGAATCTACAAAATTTAATTCAACAAGCCAAATACATTTGGACCAAGCTATAATGATATAAAAGAAAGGTTCGTGATCTGACCTTGACATCTTTGAAATATGTGAACAAGTAAACGGAGAATAATCAGAACAAGATCTCTCCATCCACACGTAAACAGTTAACAAGGAAAAACAAGATTCCCTACACTAACCGAATTAAAACACAAAATACGGAAAACCGGAACGCAACACTGTCAGAAACTCAAGACAAATGTTATCATCAGAAGACAAAATAAATCTTGGGCTAGTAAAGAAAATCATGTCTGAAAAGAAGACTAGATTACTCTCTCTCTCTCACACAAACCAAGTTTGGTAAAATGTCGAGGTAAAAACAGAAATGGAAAAGAAATTATTAGCAAATATCCCAATCGACATCACTGAACTAAACGAGTTAACTTATGCAGGATCGAAACGAGTCAGTGATAAAAATCAGTGTCCCCTAAAAAAAAACCTGAAATGAAGTCGAAAACTTAGATTGGAAATTAGGCAAGAAGTATTAGTTAAAAAGTTGCGAAAATAAGCGAGAATGCTAAGGAATGAAAAACAGGCAATTAAATGTTAAGAGGAAAACAAAAAAAAAAAAAAGCCCCAAAAGAAAAAAAAAAAACAGATAAATTTGACAACGGAACTTGAAGCTATAGGCGAAAAGCTATTAACGAAAGAGAGAAAACTTAAAAGATAACGAGAAAGGGTCAAGCAATTTAAACAAAGTGGGACATTCCAAAATAACGAAAGAAAATTCTACACACAAGTACGACGACAAATCAAGAACCGGATGCCAAAGAAAGAAGACAATTTTGGAACTGAAAGTACATAACAGAAAAGCCAACAGAATAAATAACACGACAAGGACTCGAAGAAAGTCCTGAGGTGGAAATACACCTGTAATTGCTCATAGCAAAAGCTAAGAAAGTAGTGAATTGGAAATCGCCAGACCAAGATGACATACATAGATTCTGATCGAAAAAATACACGCCCATCCATGACAGACTGGCTTTTCAACTGAGAAGATGTCTAGAAGAAGTAAAAACACCCGAATGGACGAAAAAGTGGAAGACTAAGAGGAAGATCCACAAAGAACACCGAAAAAGACCATCCAAATACAGACCGATAACATGTCTACCTATGATCTGGAAAAACTAATAGCACAGATTAGAGAAGGTATCTATAACTCACTAATCTGTCGCGAACTGTCTCTCGAAGAACAGAAAGGATAGCTCAAGGAAACAAGAAAAATAGGAGATTTACAGTACATAGATCCGCAATTCCTATTGTTACGACCCGGGATCTCGTTGGGACTACGATAACCGAGACGTAACGAGAAAGATAACAAATAGTAATTAGCGAGAATCCCGAGGTTTGATTTGCAAAACTTAGAAGAACAATGGGGATAGAAATTCTCCAATTTGAGACGCCGGTGAACTCAGTGAAGAATTGACAATAGGCAGACACAGAACGACAGAAGTCAAATAGAATGTTTAACGAAACAATTTATTCGGGAATATGCATGAAATAGGGTGAAAGAAATGAAACAAAAAGTATATTGTTATGAGGGATGGATAATTAATAACTGGCTATGTAACTAATACTTGAGACAAAGTATGAACATTTAAAATAATAGCAATCTGTAAAATCACCAAGAAGTGAAAAAGAATTTACAAAGCATGATATAGGTTAAAGTCTTCGTTTCTGAATTAATATTGTCTCTTTTTTAGTTCTCTCTTATTTTTCTTTTCTTCTTTCGTAGTTGGTTTGGTTGACGTTACAAAGTCTTCGGGTTGATTAGACGAGTAGACTCATTTGGTGATTTATCAATACCATTTTTCAAATTCCTTTCTTCTAATTCGGCAAGTCGATTTTCTCTTCTTTCTTAAATCACGGAGAGTCTATGACACTTGTTTACACGTTGAAAGCAAAGCAGCAACTGACTTTTCTTCGTATGAACGCGTAAAAAGCAAAAGTAGTCTCCGATGAGGTCACGGTGGGTGGGTGTGTGTCGACGGTTGAAACTCTTGACGGGTCATCTGAATGCAGCGTTTCCTTGTCTCCTAGTCTCAATGTCACACAGGGTGTGTAGACAGGAAGGATATTTTCGTATGGCCTTCTTGGTAAAAATGAAATGAATTTACAAATCGCATTTTAGGAAAGAATACGAATCTTAGTTTTCTTTCCTTCTTCTTCACACTTCGTCTCAAATATCTAAGATATTAAATTTTCTAGAATCTATAAGATTTTGATTTATTTTATTTAAAATAAATTCAGCATGCGTAACACTAAGCATGAGCAAAGTGGGGCGGGAAAATGTAGCCATGGTATCAATTGACTACAAAAAGGCCTATGATATGTTCGCGAAATCCTGTAGTGCAGGTGATCTGAAAGTGTACAAGATATTCAACAAAGTCATAAACTTAATCACGGAAGTCGTGAAAAACTGGAAGTGATATTAGCAGCTGGTGGAAAAATGTTAACAGAGGTTCAAATCCAGAAAGGCATCGTCCAGAGAGATGCGCTTTCGCTATTATTGTATGTAATAAGAACGATGCGACCCAATTGCATACTTAGGAAATGCACTTGGGGCTTCAAATTTACAAAATCATAAAAAAGATTGATCTTCTTACGTACAGAAATGACATCAAGCTGTTTGTAAAAAATTAGAAAAGAACTGGAAACTTTGATACAAACAAAAAAGGTTTACTGCAAGAATATAGAAAGGGAATTCGTAACAGAAAAATGTGTCCTGCTCTGAATGAAAAGGGCAAAAGACAAATAACGGAGGGAATAGAACTTCCAAATGAAGAAAGAATCAGAACGCTTGTAGAGAAGGAAAATTAAAAGTACCTTAGAATACTGGAAGCAGACACCGTCAAACAAAAGGAGATGAAACAAAAAATATCAAAATAGTACCTCAGATGAACGAGAAAACTACTCAAAACCAAGCTCAGCAGCAGAACTCTTTGGAAAAGAATAAACACTTTTGCTTGTAAGATAATCGGAGCCTTTCTTGAAGTGGACAAAGGAAGAACTCTAACAAAGGAACCAGATGACAAAAGAGTTGATGATGCTCAAGGTTTTTCATCGGAGAGATGACATAGCCAAAATATATATATCAAGACAATAGGTTAGATTTTATCGAATACCAACCATTGTAGATTATTTAATGCCAAATCGTCTTCATATATATTATGTATAATTTGTAAACGCATAGTTTAGAAATAACATTTTTAAACAAGCCAGAGCTAATTTTCTTGCATACAATTAAATGGTTAAATAGATGATTTCTAAGTCAATAGTTTGTAGGTAATCTTATTCTTAAATAAGTCTGAGCTAATTTATTTACGTTCAAGTAATAGTATTGTTTGCACACACTAAATTGTTCCAGATATTCTAAGACGAATAGTCCTATTTAATCACTTGATTGCCCTCACTAAATGGTTTCAAATGTTGCTATCTAAAATAAATAGGTTCATTTGCATAGAGTTATATGGTTTCAAGTATTTCTATGTAACACGAACAATTCAATTAGACATAAGTCATTTGTTTACACACAGTTAAACACGCCCTGTCAGCTGGGGCTGTAGAATACGCCGACTGCACCTCTGCAGAGGGGTAATACCCCCCTAACGAGTGTCCTGGATATGACACTAAACAATCTGATGGTGAGGTTCCAGCTGTGCTGGAGCTTTGGGGAATGTGGAGTACCCCTTCATTGCCATGGCTTCCAGGTCCACTCTGGCCCGGAGTGGTAGCACCTGATAGGGCCCTTTCTATGGGTTAAATAGAACTAACGGCATACTTATGCAAAACTGAATTGTTTGAAATAGAACTGTTTTTTCGACATTAAAACTGTATTTACACTTAACTGAATTGTTACATATAACTGCAAATGTTTTTTGACATTGAAACTGTATTTACACTAAACTAGATTGTTTAACATAGAACTGTGCTGACATTTAACTGTGTGTAAACAAAATCTGTACTTTTACAAAACTGAATTAGCTGAAGTAGGATTGCTTGAGTAAACTGAATAGCTCGAAATAAAAAATGTTTCCACTTACATTTAAAGCTGCGTGCTTTTGCTAAACTGAATTGTTTTAAATTGAACTATTTTTGACACTGAAACTGTACTTACACTAAACTGAATTGTTATATATAACTAAATAGTTTGAAGTAGAAATGTCTTCGACAATTAAACTGTGTACTCATGCTAAACCGAATTGTTTTAAATAGAACTGATTATTTCCAGAAAAATGGATTTGGCGTTCAATAACCTACAAGGTTGATATGCCATAAAACCAAACCAAACCATAAACCATAAACCTAAACTGAATTGTTATATATAACTGAATAGTTTGAAAAAATGTTTTTGACAATTAAACTGTTTGCTCATGCTAATCCGAATTGTTTTAAATAGAACTGATAATTTACATAAAAATAGATTTGGCGTTAAATAACCTGCAAAGGTTGATATGCCATAAAACCAAACCAAACCAAACACAGTTAACTGGTCAAATCTATTTCTACCAATTTAATTTGGGGTTTCACCATCTGATCGTTTAGTGTCATATCCAGGACACACATTGGGGCGGGAGGTCGCTCTCTTCTGCAGAAATGCAGTCGGCGTATTCTACAGCCCTAGCTGACTGAGCTCAGTAAAGAAGGACGAAGGGGATTTACCATCATTGAAGTTAAAATCAATGCATTAATACGAGGAAACAAATACAACATAAAACAGAGTGAAAAAGGACTTATTACAGTAACCAGTAAGAGTACAAACAGAATAACGATGATAACGAAACAGAAAAATAACTATGGTTATTTCAAACAACAAAATGCTAATATCTCAAAGGAGATCTAGACATGGCTAAAACCTTAAACCTTAATAGACAGAGTGAATCTCTTCTAATAGCAGCTCAAAACAACGACGTAAAGACCAATTATGTTAAAGCCAAAATTGATTATTCACAACAGAATAGCAAGTATCGATTATGTGGTGATTGAGATGAATCCATTCATCGCATAATAAAGGAATGCAGCAAACTAGCTCAAAAGGAGTATGAGACAAGACACGATGGAGTGCAGAAGGTTGTCCACTTCGAATTGTGGAAGAAATTTACTTTTAACCATACTACCAAATGATATATGCACAAACCAGAATCCGTCTTGGAGAATGAGATGCGTTACATTTTGGGGGATTTTGAGGTATAAACAAACCTCCTAATTCTGACCAGAAGACAAATCCTTGTGATAACTGACAAAATTTTTTTAAAAAACTTGCCGTATAGTGGACTTTGCCGTCCCAGCGGACCAATGAGTGAAATTGAAAGAAGGTAAAATTCGATAAAAGTACTAGGACCAAGCTACAAAAATGAGAAAGTTGTGGAACATGAAATTGATTGTGATACGAATCGTTATTGGTGCACTTAGAACAGTTCCTAAAAAACAAGAAAAAGGGTCTGGAATGATTAAAAATATAAACTACCGAATTATTGAGATCAGTCAGAATACTGAGAAGAGTCCTGGAGACTCAAGGAGACTTGCTGTCACTTAAACTCAAGTGAAAGACCATCAGCAAATGCTGATGTAACAAACTCTAAAGAGTACATAATAATAATAATTAAAGAGTTCAATCTATGTGATTAAAAAATAAGAATAAGCAGCAGAATTTTTTACGCATAAAATACATATATTCAATATTCCCACCACTTTGGTCTTGAGTAAAGGCCCGTTGAAGGGCTGTAAGAAACGAAAGCTTATAATCAAATAATAATAATAATAATAATAATAATAGAGGAGTCAGATTAAACACTTAATAACATTATAAGCGAATACAGAAAACTAGCACAAAAAAGTAGGCTCGACTGGGTTGGAAATATAATCTACAAGACATTGTGCAAGAGGTAAAGATTTAAACAAACAAACAAATGCTACAAATAGTAACCAGAATCTGTCTTAGAAAATGAGACACAGAGAATTCTCTCGGATTTAGAGATAAAAACGATTCGTCAAATGCCGGCCAAAAAGAAGACCTAGTGTTAATTAACAGGACAAACGAACTTGTATCCCGTGGAATTTGCCGTTAAAGTGGACCACAGAATGAAAATAAAAGAAAGTGAAAAGATAATTCGTTGGGTCGGGTTTTATGGCATATAAACAATAGTTGGTTATTAAAAGCCAAATCCTATTTTTATATTCATATCAAATATATATGATTTGTAAATTTCTTTTGTAGATCATTTTTGAACGAGCCTGCGTTCGTCCTTTTCTACACAGCTAAATTATTTGGTTCAGTTTCTATGGCATATCAACTATTGTAGGTTTCATAATGCTAAATCTAGTTAATTTATATATATTAGATAGGTATGATTTGCAAAAGATAACAAAATTAAATAGACCCATGCATTGCTATGTATCAGTAACAATTCAATTAATCATCAGACATTTTTACTCAGTTAAATAATGAAAAATATTCTCTTAAAATCAATACAATTTAACATAAGTCAAAGTTAAATGCTTTCAAGTATTTATATTTACCAACCCCTCCGCTCGGACAGTATATGACACAAGGTCAATGATTTTAAGCGGAGTTTAACAGGTTTGAATTCAGAGTTTTCCTTCTCCTAGACTAGTTGCCTCACCATGTCTAAAGAACCTAGTCTGTCCTACTATTTACCCATAGCTGGAGGGAGAATGATTGGATTCATACCTTTCCCAAGGGTATTAGTGCTATGTGAAATGCAATCAGTCTCGTCCAAGATTTGAACTCGTATCGCCGTGTCCATTCCCAACGACGATAACCTCCAAATGTTTTCAAGTATTGCTATATATCACAAACATCCATCATTTGTTTACACACTCTTGATCAAACTGTTTTTATTTTCCAATAGTTCAATTTAGCATAAGTCAAAGTTAATTGCTTCCAAGTACTGCCATATGTCACGAACAATTCAGTTAAACATCAGTCATTGGTTAACACATAGTTAAATGATCAAACAGTTTTATTTCAAACAATTTACTTTAGCATGTCAAGTTAAATTTTCCAAGTATTGCTATGTATCACTAACAATTCAATTAAACATCTGATATTTATTTACACACAGGTAAATGATCAAACATTTCTTTTTCAAACAATTTAATGTGCAATGAAACATTTGTTTGCGCACACTTTAAATGTAAAATTCTTCTGTTTGACCCACAGGTAAGACCCTATCAGGAGCTATCTCTCCGGGCCAGAGTAGACCTGGGATCGATCGCAATGAAGGGGTAATCTGCATTCTCAAAGCTCCGGCATTACTGAAACCTCGCCATCAGATTGTTTTTGTCATATCCAGGATACTCGTTGGGGTGGGGAGTCTTACCCCTCTGCAAAGGTGTAGTCGGTGTATTCAACTACATTAGCCGACTTGGCCGGAAAAGATAAACGTATACCTGAATTTTGCCAAAGAGCTGAAAAAATTTTGGCGGATGACATTTAAGGTGATACCATTTGTCGGTGAATTTCCAAAAGCCTGGAAAAGACACATATGGAACTGGTGATCAGAGGAAGAATCCAGACTATCCAGTCTTCAGCACTGTTAAGATTGATTAAAACACTTACTGTTCAATAATTCTGTCCTTGTGTTAGACTCACACGTGTTCGTAACTGATGAGTGAAAATGTGTAATGCTTATATGGTAATTAGTGGGGCTAAATGGAAAACTGCTTGATTCGAATTTCCAGTACTTAACAAAATTTTAAATACTTTATAAATGACTGTAAAATATATGTATGCTTTTTGAAAATAGATCAATAATGTACACTAAATGAATTTGATTGTATTTATTTTGACAAATAATCCCACCTAGACAAACATTATAGATTAATAATATTTAGAGTATGTTTATCGTGTTTTTCTTTCTTTTTTTATTAGTTCAATTCTTTTGTTAATGAATTCGATATTTTTTTCCTCATCATTGTGTTAGTCAGTATTTTCCTGTGCATAGCTTTGAAGAAAATATCTGATTAATATTACTTATTTAATCTAGATTGTATGAGGAATGTTACTTCGCTTACTTCTAAATAAAAAGAATCTTTTGTCTTAATTTCGTAGTTTTTGTTCATCGAGTCAGTTGGCTTACTGTATTCTCAGCAGAGTGGTAATGCCTGGGCTCCAAAAAATGATGTTCTTTGTGGTACACCAACCTGCATCTGGTGGAGAAGCTCCAGTTCAGGAGATCTGGGGAGTACAGAATGTTACTTTATTTCCATTACTCACAGGTTCACTTCGACTCGTAGTGGTGGCAACTTTTAAGATCCCATCTATGGGCCAAATAGATGTTTAAAATTATTCGATTGGACTTTACCAAGCTTTTGGCGAATAGCATTTAAATTCCAGTTTTGAGGTTTGATATGCAAAGGATTAATTAAGGCCACATCCGGTCAAGAACCAACCAACTTCCTACTCTAATCATGTCTTTACAAATGGCTTTTTTTTATTGCTATCAGACATTTGCTAATATTTGCATTCATAATTCATCAGCAAATGGCTTCTTGTTCATTCTGCAGATCAGGATAACATTCTTTTAAATTTTGCTGGGTTTTTTTTCAAATATTATTGCCGACAGAATCTGTTAAAAGGCTTTTTTTGTTTCTCTTTATATTTTTCCTTTTCGAAATTCCAGATTTGCGATTTGTGAACGTGTGCGTGATAGAAGTTTAATGCTGTCAGAAAAATACTGTTTGGGACACGTTTGCACGCCACTTTGTAGTTTTAACTTATTTTTTAATTTGACTAATTTTAATGAAACTCAAATTTGAATTTCAAACATGATTATAAATGATTACAAATTAAGGAAAAGGGCTGATGACATTGTGGTAGGTTATGGTTAACGATTTTGCAACATTTACTTTTATTGCCTTTTGAATGAAACTTAAATTGTTTGTAGTTATTTACTAATCTTGTCTTAGTTTGGTTTCGTTTCTTTGTTTAAGGCCTATCAACCTTTATAGGTTATTTAATGCCAAAGCCATTCACCTAGAAGAATGTTAGTGGTACTATTTAACCCATAGCTGGAGGGATAAGGGGGTTCATAACTTTCCCAAGGGTATTTGCCCGAAAGTGAATGTAATGGTGCGACTGGAGTATGAACTCGCTTACTACGATTCCGCAGTCCATCGCTTTAACCATTACACCACGAGGACACCCCTCTTGTCTTAGTTGTGGCACAATGTCAGAAATAGGGTGCACTCTGTGAGAATTGAACTCACTCTTAATCATGCTACTCTTACTTGCAAACCATTATGCTACATAGCTTGTTTGTATGTTTATTCGTATGCGTTTCTACCCTGCGTACGTGCACATGTGAGTTGTATGCACCTTTGTGAGTATGAAATATTAGGTCACTAAATCTTCGTGCGATTCCCTCTGTACTATTTTTCTTTAGTCTTACTAACCCTTTGAGAGGGGTAAGACACCCCCATGGCGTCCTGCATATGACACTAAAATGCATCTGATGATCTCTTGAGAATGTGCAGTACTTCTTCATTGCCCTTACTCTCTGGTCTACTCAGAGTGATAGTACCTGTTAGGGTCCAACCAATGGATCATATAGATCTGTTTATTCGTATTCGATAGGAAAACTTGATGCCATATAACTCTAAATTATTAGTATTGACAAGAATGACTTGACGGTATTTTTTTTTTTTTTACTAAGGATTATTGTTCCTAGCTGTGCAAAAAACAACTAACAATTATTTAGTAAAAATAATTTCTTGAAACCATATATTCGTGTATAATTTTTTTATGGTTATATAGTAATACATTTGCGTTAATATTATTTGTATTAGGTGGGAACACTTTATATCATATAATTTGGTGAAAAATTCTGAAAAACCAACTACCCAAATATATAAATATAAATGTACAATGAACACAGTTCCCAAATCTCTTAGCATAAAAGAGCCCTAAACGTGTTTACATGCCTTCAAAATCAATCAGTCAATCTTGTATATAGCAATTATATGTAATTTATATAATATTTACCTTGAACGTAATTTTATTACATTACTGCTGTATACTCCAAATTATTGTTGATTATATTCATTATATATTATTAATTATTAACTTTATGTAAAGCGCAAATATGTAGCGTTTCAGGACAATTCTGCATAAGATTTCAATTTAGTGTACTCGATTTAGACATGAAACATTTGACAGACTAGCAGACAGAAAAGAAATGTTTGTTGTTGTAGGAAATAGGGAATCCCTGAGGCTACGGCGTATGGCGGCTTCTCACTAACCAGAATTTATGATCTAAGTCTACAGATGGAGACATTTATTACTAGCTATGTTTTTTGTTGCTGTTTCGATCAGTATAAACTACCTGCTTACCTATCGATATATAAAGTTGTCGTGTCTATCTGTCAAGTCGTTTGTTTATCCAGTTTGAGATGTATAAATCGCTAAAACAATCGTTTCTTTCTCCTTTAAAAAGATTTCTGAGATGCCCGTTGCAGAACTTGACAAAGCTAGTGACTCATTCTTAATGCTGTTTTATAATTTACATATGTTTCTTAATAATTTATAATTCAGAAAAAAAAACATTATTATTATTATTATTATTATTATTATTATTATTATTATTATTATTATTATATACTCATTAGAGTTTTTCACATCAGCGTTAACTGATGGTCTTTCACTGGAGCTTGAGTCTCCTCAAGTCTCCGGGACTATTTTCAGTATTCTGACCGTTCTCAATAATGTAGTAGTTTGGAAGATTTCCACTTGTCCGCCAACTTCTAAAACCTCCAGTCCCTTTAACAATCCTTTAGTTACTGTTCCAAACGGACCAATTACAATTGGTATAATTGTCACCTTCATGTTCCAAAGGTTTTTCAATTTCATAGCATGGTCGAGGTACGTATTCTTCTTTTCACTTTCAGTTTTATTCAGTGGTCAGCCGGGACAGCAAAGCCGATAATTTTGCAATTTCTCTCTTTTTTTTTTTTTTTTTGGTTGATTATTATTAGGACTGTCTTCTGGCCGAGATTATGTGCGTTATTTTCTAGGACAGTTGCTGGGCGGTGCATATACCATTTGTTGGTATTATTATTATTATTATTATTATACTCCTTTAGAGTTTTTCACATCAGCGTTAACTGATGGTTTTACACTGGAGTTTGAGTCTCCAGGACTCGTCTCAGGATTCTGGCCGTTCTTAGCAATGCTGTCGTTTGGATAGTCTCTACCCGTCCGCCAATTTCCAAGTCTTCCAGGCCTTTAATAATCCTTTAGTTATTGTGCCTAACGCACCAATCACAATTGGCACAATCGTTACTTTCATGTTCCACAAATTTTTCAATTCTCTAGCAAGGTCGAGGTACTTATCTTTTTTTTTTTTCACTTTCCTTCAGATTTATTCCGTGGTCCGCCGGGACAGCAAAGTCGATAATTTTACAAATTTTCTTTTTTTTTTTTTTTTGTTGATTATTATAAGGTCTGGTCTTCTGGCCGGGATTATTATTATTATTATTATTATTATTATTATTATTATTATTATTATTATTATTGTTCACTCATTAGAGCTTTTCACATCAGCGATAGCCGATGGTTTTTCACTGAAGTCTGAGTGACAGCAAGTCTCCACAAGTCTCCAGGACTCTTCTTAGTATTCTGGCAGTTCTCAACAATGCAGTCGTTTGGATGGTCTCCACTCGTCCGCCAACCTCCAAGTCCTCTAGTCCCTTTAGTAATCCCTTAGTTACTGTTCCAAACGCACAAATTACAATTGGTATAATTGTCACCTGCATGTTCCACAGTTTTTTCAGTTCCCTAGCAAGGTCGAGGTACTTATCCTTCTTTTCACATTCTTTCAGTTTTATTCTGTGGTCTGCCGGGACAGCAATGTCGACTAGTTTGCAAGTTCTCTTTTTTTTTTTTTTTTGGTGATTATTATTAAGTCTGGTCTCCTGGCCGGGATTAGGTGATCCGTTTGTATATTAAAGTCCCATAGGAGTTTATACGAGTCATTTTCTATTATTATTATTATTATTATTATTATTATTATTATTATTATTATTATTATTTTTTCCAGTGTTATTTTTCTATAACGTGTTTTCTTTCTTTCTTTTTGAATAACTGATATAGTTTTATAATTATCTTCAGTCACGATCGTGTTCTTATAAATTTTGACAATTCAGCAAACCGGTAAATTTCACCGTATTATAAAACAACTACAGCAACAACAAAAAATGACTAATCTTTTCTTAATTTTTCGTTCAAAATATTTGTATAAAAAGTGAGTCAATTATTTGACAAATCGAATTTTCAATATTTGCATTGAATATATATATATATATATATATATATATTTTAAGTTTATATTCTATTCATTTTTGTTAGTTATATATGCTACTAAAAGCAAAAGCTAAGAAAACTTTTACATGTGGTAGTTGTTTATTCAGGAGTTTTATCTTGCAGTAGAAAAAATCTAATTGTACATAATTCGAAAAATATTTTTCTTTAAGAACTGAGCTTTCTGCCTTAAAAAATATACCTTTCACAAATAAGATTAATTAATTTAAATTAACGTTATATTATCCTCAAGCCATACAGGTGAAAATATGATGAAATGACTCTATATTGAGGAAAACATTAAATTACCTTATGATTTTGATTATTAAAATATATTGACAGAAGCCCAAATATATATACATATATATATATATAGTACAATTTGATAGAGACTCTAACTCAGTTAAGTCGTCATAATAAATTTATTTCGGCGGAGAATATTACTATATTCTCCGTCTCGTCAGATGACTATTTACATGCTTCTCTCTCGTCGCAGAAAAGCAAATGTGGAGTTAAAGTTCGTATTCAGAAGATAAAGGAATAAAAAAACATATATATATATATATATATATATATATATATATATATATATCGGTCTTCCATTAAAAGACATTTTCTGCAGACCACAACAAGTAATTAGGCATACCTAATTAAAAGGTATCATAGCTCCAATAAAAGAGTGATTAGATGAAACAATGGAAAAGATCATAAAACTCATTCTTAATCGCATATCGTAAAACTTATGCCTGTCGTCAAAGATTTGGCGCCAATATAAAATCAATATGGAAAACCTTTTGTAGACCGCAAAAGACATAAACGTGTCCGAGTAAAACAAGCAACATGCCTTGAAAATAAAAAGAATGAAAAATAAACAAATGTGTCGAAACTGGAGTTAATGTTTGTGACGGAACTGTGAGAAACAGATTGACTAGAATGGAATTTGCAAAGAGAAAGGCCAAACGAGAACCATAATTTACTCAGAAACTGAAGAAAATGAGACTTAAATGAGCAAAAGAGAAACAATCATGACATGTTGACAATTGGATGAAAGTGAGATTCAATGATGAATAAAGAATCGGCATTCGTCAAGGTAATGATGTTGGTAATTTCGCCTGGTGCCGTTCAACCGAAAAAAACAAAACAAAAAACAAGTAAATATCCAGAGTTATTACATCTCATTTAAAGCACGTGAAAAGAATCAATCATTAGCTCAACAATTAATTCATTTATGTACATTGGAGTGCCGGATAATTTCCTTATTCCATTGAACACTGAACATTCAGTTTGTGTTGTTGAAATCATTTTTCAGGCCGATAATGCATACTTATTGAAAGCAATTGGGCCTTAAGTTTTCTTCTGGAAAGGCCTATAAAATCTATGATAGGATTAGTAAACAGTCAGGATCTAAATTGAATTGAAAACCGAAGATGAAATCAGTTTGATAATTATGGTCTCCAATTATATATTGTACGTGGGGCCTTCAATAAGTTTCCAGACTATTTTGTACAGGCATTTAAAATTGTCGTAGACACTTGAAAATTCAGTATGTTTTTGCTATATATCTTATGAGATGATTAACTAATTTTTATGATTTCAGGTTCAAATTAACAGCTACAGCAGCAATTGGAATACACCCTACTAAAGCCTGATTGTCACAGCTGGTGAATTTCAAAAATGCAATATGGACGTGAGTTCAATTTAGAAGAACGATATGCAATGAAATTCTGTATTAAACTTGGAAAAAAGGCCACATATGGAATGTTTCAGACTGCTTTTCGACAATCTTGCATGACTCGAACATGAGTTTTTGAGTGGCATAAGAGATTCAAGGAAGTGAGGGAGTCTGTGAGGGATGATGAGAGGTGTTGGAGGAGTAAGAAAGTCAATAGACCAGAGCTAGGGTTAGGGTTATTATGTTGAGGTTTTAAGGGATTTCATGAAGAGATTCCTGGTTAAAGAGGCCAGCACTCTTCAAGTCGGGTCAGTGGCATTTCAACCAGGACAATGCACCAGTCCACAACTCCATCCTTGTCACAGACTATTTGACAAAGATGGGCATCAAGACAGTTCCTCAGCCTCTCTACAGTCCAAACCTTGCTCCCTGTGACTTTTGCTTATTCCCTAAGCTTAGAGGTTGTCGTTATGAGACAAATGAGTAGATGAAAGAGGCTCTGACGAAAGTCATTGACACGCTGACACACAGTTATTAGACACGATTTTTATCTCTCTGCAGAGAATCAGTTGCTGTATCTTCGGTCTTACAGTCAAGGTGCATGCGCTGATTTACAAACACGTGTGTGTGTGCGGGTGTGAACATGTGCCAATATAGTGTAAGTTTTATGGTCTAGCAGACAAGGCGTAGGCCCTGATGTACAAATACCTGTGTATGTGCGCGTATGTGTTTCAAGATCGTGTAGGTTTTAAGGTCTCACTCACAAGGCGTGTGCACGGATCTTCAAATACGTGATGTGTATATGTGTGTGTACGTGTGTGTGCGTGAACATAGTATAAGTTTCAAGGTCTCACAGACAAGGTATATACACTTTTGTAAAAACACGTGTGTAATTGTGTGTATGTGTGTGCATGTGTGTCAGCATGGAGTAGGTTTTGTGTTCTTGGGGACAACGAGTATACTCTGATGTGCAAGCTAGTGTGTATGCGTGTCTGTAAGTGTGTGTGTGAGAAAGAGAGAGATAGAGAGAGAGATGAGGCGTATGCACTGATTTTCAAACACGTATATGTGTGTGTGTGTATGTGACAGAGAGAGAGAGAGGGATAGAGAGAGAGAGAGAAATCAGAGAGAGAGAGATAATAGTGTCAATTGTAAGATCTCGCAGACAAGGCGTATGTACTGATTTACAAACACGTGCGTTTGTGTGTGTGTAGGTGCGTGTTTTTGTGTCAAGATTTTTAGGTTTTAATGTCTTGTTCATTACACGTATGCATTAGTCTTTAAACACGTGTATGTGTGTGGGCGTGTATGTGTGTGTGTGAACATAATGTAAATTTTGAGGTCACGCATACAAGGTGTGTGCACTGATGTGGAAACACGTATGAATGTGTGTGTGCATGTGCATCAAGATAGTGTTGGTTTTATGGTCTCCTAGACAATGTGCTATCTCTGATGTAAAATCATATAATTCTCTCTGTGTGTGTGTGTGTGTGTGTGTGTGTGTGTGTGTGTGTGTGTGTGTGTGTGTGTGTGTGTGTGTGTGTGTGTGAGAGAGAGAGAGAGAGAGAGAGAGCATTGAGTTTTGAGATGTTAAACTTGCTCTGTAATTGTCTATATTAGAAGAATATATCAACATGAGCTTACAGTGTCCTGCAACTTCCTGCTGCTCAAGTTCACTTGGCGTATCTCTGATGAATCCTTTCGTTACCTCTGGGCAATAGATTCTAGATATCGTCTTACTGTATACAATGTTCTTCATCGCTTTCTTAGATGCCTAGTGAGTATGAAACCATCAAATGAAATACTCCCAAACGATCGGGAAAGTTAATAGCATGCTAATCAATATTTAAAAGAAGGTCACAAAATCAAGCAGACATTAATACAAATAAGGCAACACTCGAAAGAAAAATGTAAAAATTAATCCCCTTAGGAAATCAGATAAACGTTCAAGATAATCGACTTTGATTTTGTATTGATTTTCTTTAATTTCACGTTTTATTTTATTTTATGGTCAAAAAATTTTGATTTAAAAAAAAAAAAGATTTTGAATGAAATTCTTATCAATTTTCTTCTTTATACTTTAAATTGCACTCTAATATTTCATCTTAATAATAATTCATTCCGTTTTCATTTTCATTGATTAGAATCTCCCTAACATACACCAAGAGCTACATTAATGAATCGCTTGTATTATCAAAACTAGCTGTATTTATACATCTTACCGCCGGTCTCTGAGGTGTTCATGATTAAAAACAAAGAACATAGGATCTCTTTTATTACAGTTTAGAATGATTCGTGAGCAGTGCTCACTTATATCATATATGGACAATAAGATGGTCTTTATTAAGTGTAAATGATGTTAAATCGATTTTATTAGAGTTTATGGATATACGATGGATAGATATTTGACGAGTTACATTCATCATCAACAAGTCTTGGTGAGCAGACGGATTCTTTTAATTCTCATCTTTATCGACCACCGCTCTTGGCAGGTCCTCTATATAGCATTCAGTCTATGTACAAAGATAATGAGTGTAAGTTTTTACTGGTCAGCCGTTTATGTTTCTATATGTAGCGACTCACTGGAGAATGATATGTTATATAGTCATCTACAGCATCACAACGACACAATAATTAAGACAGACGCAATGACAAAGACGCAAGAAGGAAGACGCAGGAATACTTCTTTAACAATATTTTACCTCTCACTTTATTGCAAGGATTCGAAAGGGTTGTTCAAGGGTTGCATGTGAGAGGGAGCTGGAGACCGAACATAAACTGTAATTTCTTGACCCCACTGTTATGACCGTTACGTTGTGTCTTTCTTGTTCTTTAATGCTGTTCAACCGGAGGCCTAGGGCCCACTGCTGGATACTGGCTTTCTTTATTGCATCTTATCTGCATGTTCTCTGGACCCCAAAATCCATCGGGGTTTCCGAGGGCCCCCTCGGTCGGGTGTGGCTTTCCCTACCACATCTGGTCTCTAGCTGTCTGGAATTCTACTGGCAACTGCTCTGGCTCGTTGAACTCAACTCAATTATATAATCGTTTGATGCCCACTCGATCTTTGAAATCGAATGTTTAATCATCATCAAGCGGAAATAACTGTCATGCAGTTCACAGGTCACTCTCTTCCGGTGCATCAGTCTATGAGTGTATCATGGGCTTTACCTTGTCCCATTTCATCAGCTAATTTCCGCCCACGCGATTTCCTCTCATAACTGCCATTAGAATGTGTCACCTTCTTCCGGTGCATTAAATTGAATGGCATTTTTGGCCGGGTCAAAAGGTCAAAACATAACAGTCACTTATGATTTCGTCCCTGCTTCTACAACTGTTTCCAGCATGTATTTTTCATCATACTTGAATGGTTTGTGAAACTAGGGTTATAGCTGGTGCTTTGTGAAGTGCTGCAATGCGGGTTGCCTGCTTCCTGGTTTTGTTCAAAACAGCATTCAACATCCTTGTTTAGTTTTCATCTAGCTTTTTCTTCAAGCATTTTATTCGAAACCAAGTAATTTATCCATAGGGTAATACAGACACGGCAATAGTTTGGAAGAATTCCCGTTTTATTTCATCATGTAATATTACGGAGGGGCGCTGTCGTTCAGAACGCGCGAGCACATCGGTTGTCATCAATCATTGAAAAATCTCACGAACCTAGTGCGTGCGGGCAGAATGACCTGTAGAGTTCAGGCGTGATTTTAATACCATCACGCATGAACTTTCACGTGTTTCACTATTGTTTTCACTGGTGTCACCAAACCTTCTGGAATCTTCGAATTGATCCATAAAATCTCTATATAAGAAATCAAGTAACGAGATTTTGAGGAGTTCAAGGCAGGTTTCTAAACAGGTGCGTCAGAAGTCCAGGACACCCCGACCCACGTCATACCCAGCCTGCCACGATACGACTGACAGGAACGTATCAGCAAGCCAGCTACAACGACACAGCCGTCGTCACCAAGGAGAGGAGGGAGGAAGAACGTGATGAAACAAACTTTTCTGACTACAACCCGCTGTAGTCCATGTGAATTAAAGTGACTACTATTTTCTTCCTTAAATTTCGAGTTTGAGTGTTTCTTTTCTGCGAACTCCTTTCTTTCAGACACAACATATTTTGGTCCTATGTTACAGTTACAGAGATCAAATTTCTATAAAATCAATAACCTGTCAATAGCAACCCATGATGCCTTATCTATCTGTATATCGACATCCCTTTTTACTTTCTTTTGTTTCTTTTTTTAATATTTTTTAAGCGACTTGTACAACATATTGTTCAATCCTCACTAAAGGCGAGTAAAAATACAGGAATACTTAACACTTGTACCCGGTTATGGCTAACGGAATCAGAACAGGCAACCCCCGTGGTTTCAATAAAGGACATAGTTCGAAGTTCCGTCAAGGTTCCCGAGTTCGACAAACACCTGAAGAAGGCCGGAGGACATATCGACCGAAACGTTGTGGAAATAACAATAAAGATGAAGATAATAGTCCGACAACCCTTAATGATAAAAATCAACAAGCTTCGTCTCAGAAATTTAGACAACTAATATTGTTCTCCATTTGAAAATACGACAAATACAATGAATTATGTCCCCAATTTTGTTCAAAAGAAGAAGCACAAAATATTAAAATTGTACAATTTCACTATACAACTGACGAATGATTGTTTTTTTTAAATAGATTATTTGAATTAGATATGAAATAAGACGATAGGGAATATATGAAATTAAATATATGGTGGTCATTCAATGAAAAGGGGAACATTTTGAAAAAAGGTAAATTATATTTTATTTTCAGATTTTTTTGTTTTCCTTAAAAAAAACTCAACATTGTTGGAAATTGGTTTATAGTAAAAATAATCTTAACCTCAGAAAATGTTTGTTTTGAGGCTATTCAAAATGATAGCAAATCGAGTAGGGTGCCCGATGTTCGAAAAGTGGTCTGTCATCTTATTTGTGAAGACTGAAGAAGCACAAATAATGTAAAATTTACAGAAGTATGCGTGATGTGTATGGAGTAGCAGGTGTTAATCAAAAAATATATGCAAATAGGCTAAACATGGGTTTTATGCGAAGAACCAGAGTTGAAATGACAGTGCATGGAGTGAGGACACTCTCCGGTAAACAAAAGGTTCAGTGTGCAGGGTCAGTAAAGAGGTTCATGCTGACAATCGTCTAGGATATGAAAGGAACAATCGCAATTGATTCCTTGAAAAATGTGGATTTGTAAGCATTGCTACCTACTGCCAATTCCTTAGGCAATGTTTCACTTTATTTATTGAATGACCCTCGTAAAATTGCTTGCTAAGCTTAACTTTCTTTGTTATAAACATAGGTCAGTCTCTGAGGTTGGAACACATTATAGTTGTAATGGTTTTTGAAATTAGCTTGCTCCTTTGGGAGCTCACCGTCTTAAAACCAATATACGCTCATACGTATTTATATAAAACAACCGTTTCTCTATTGTCTAGTAATCAATATACACTATCGCTCATAAATTTATAGACATAAGTTGTTTTTTTAATATATGTTGATTTTCATCCAAACGAAACACACCAGGATTTTAGAAATTCAAATGGATCATTGGACTGCCATAGCATATATCATTAAGAGTTAATTTCTGCAGCTCTGATTCTCTAAAACAAAGAATGAAATTTTGACACTCATGTAATCAAAAATGAAATTTCATAGATATATATTTATTAGTGGTCAGCTAGATATTCACTTTCTTTTATAGAATTTCACTTCCTTAGGCTGCTTTTTTTACGGCGTATCAACTCTATTCGGGTCATTTAACGTCGAATTGAGTCATTTTGATAAAGATTTCAAACAATTCAGTTTAGTATAAGTACAGTTTTTTTACAGGCTTTTTGTAAAATGTCAAAACAGTTCTATTTCAAACAATTCAGTTAAACATGTGTACGCAGTTTAAATGCCAAAACAGTTCTATTTCAAACAATTCAATCTAACATAAGTACACAGTTCAAGCACAAAGTTAAATATAAAAACAGCTATTTTTTATCGATTCAGTTTAGCATAAACGCAGTTTAGTTCTATTTGACCCATAGATAGGACCCTATTCGGTGCTACCACTTCAGGCCAGTGTGGACCTGGGAGCGATGGCAATGAAGGAGTACTCTGAATTCCCCAACGCTCCAGTATTACTGGAACCTCACCATCAGATTATTTCTTGTTATATCCAGAGCACTCGTTCGGGGAGTCTTACTCCTTTGCAGAGATGCAGTCGGTGCATTCTGCAGCCCCAGCCGTCATGGACATCCAGGACAGTCGTTGGAGGAATGTTACCTCTCAGCAGAGATGTAGTCGGTATATTCTGCAGCCTCAGCTGACTGGGCCATTCCTTGATTTGGAAAAAATAAACACATTCTGAAAAGAGTTACTATATATGAACGATAGTCTCTCTCTCTCCCTCTCTCTCCCTCTCTCTCTTATATATATATATATATATATAGGGAGGAAAAAAACAATATAAAAAACGAAAAAAAACTTAAAATCGAATATTACTAACTTATCTTCACACAAGTTAAATAAAGACCAAATAAACTTACTCAAATTAGGTCTTAAATTTTGTCCCACTCCAAGAAGCACCATAGAACTTTAAAAAAGACCTCAAAAAATTTGAAAGAAAATTTAGACTAATAGAAATATTTAAAAATAAAAAAAAGATACAGCGGACTCCCTAGTAAAGATTGACACTAAATTCTTCCCTGATAAAAACAACAAAATTGAACTAAACAGATTATTCGAGTAATCATGGAATATCAACCTAAAAGAAAAAAACAACAAATTATGACTGTTTATATCATTAAGCGTTTCCGGACTATTGTCTTCATTTTTATTGTTATTTCCACAACGTTTCGGTCGATATGTCCTTCGGCATTCTTCAGGTGTTTGTCGTACCCGAAAACCTTCACAGAACTTCGAATTACATCCTTTATTGAATCCACAGGGGTCGCCTGTTCTGATTTTGTTAGCTATAAACGGGTGCAAGTGTTAAGTATTCCTGTATTGTTACTCAGCAGGAAACATAACGGTTTTAGGCATTGGTTCCGTAAGATTCGAAGGAGACAATCATCTGGAGGTTGCAGGCGAGTAACAATACAGTAATACTAAACATTTGAACTTGGTAATGGCTAACGGAATCAGTATGTAAATAATTTGTTTGCATTTTTATATATATATATATGGTGCATTCAATAAGGTTACAGCCTCTTTTTTTTTTTTTTTTGGACAGGCATTTAAAATTGTCGTAGATACTTGAAAATTCAGTATGTTATTGCTACACATCTTATGAGATGACTGACAAATTTTTATGATTTCAGCTTCAAATCAACAGCTACAGCAGCAATTGGAATACATCCTACTAAAGCCTGATTGTCACAGCTGGTGAATTTCAAAAATGTAATCTGGACGATAAGAAATAAAATTCTGTTTTAAACTTGGAAAAATGCCACAGAAACGTATGGAATGCTTCAGACTGCTTTTCGACTATCTTGTAAGAATCGAGCATGAGTTTTTGAGTGGCATAAAAGATTCAAGGAAGGAGGTGCCCGTGGTGTAATGGTTATCGTCGTTGGAATTGGACACGACGATACGATTTCAAATCATGGACAAGACTGATTGCATTTCAAATAGCACTAATGCCCTTGGGAAAGGTATGAATCCAATTTACCCTCCAGCTATGGGTAAATAGTAGGACAGATTAGGTTCTTCAGCCTTGGTGCGGTAACTAGTCTAGGAGAAGGAAAACTCTGAATTCAAACCTGTTAAATTCCGCTTAAAAATTGACCTTGTGTCATATCCTGCCCAAGCGGAGCGGTTGGTAAATATGATAAGAGATTTAATGAAGGCAGGGATGATGAGAGGTGTGGGAGTAAGGAAGTCAATACACTAGAGCTGATTGGCCAAAGGGTTAGCGTTAGGGTTACTATGTTGAGGTTTTAAGGGAGTTCAGGAAGAGAGTCTGTCAGAAGAGGCCAACACTCTTCAAATAGATTCAGTGGCATTTCCACCAGGACAATGCACCAGTCCACAACTCTATCCTTGTCACAGACAAGATGAGCATCAGGGCAGTTCCTCACCCTCCCTATAGTCTAGACCTTGCTCCCTGTGACTTTTGGTTATTCCCTAAGCTCAAAGGCTGTCGTTATGAGACAATTGAGGAGATGAAAAAGGCTATGACGAAGGTCATTGACACGCTCACACAAGAGGACTTCCATGGGGCCTTCCAGAAGTTGTTGGAACGGTACAACAAGTGTATTGCAGCCGGAGGACATTACTTCCAAAGGGGACTAGAGTTTCATTTGTGTATTATTAATAAAAGTGCCCATACGAAAAACTCTGGAAACTTATGTAATGAGCCTTGTATGTCTAATGTTTGAATTTTTGATGAAAAGATCAGGAAGACGCGATAAGAAAATAAATCTTTATTTCAATCCTTATTTTGATATTAATTATTAGTTAGAAGACGCTTGTGATATAGTGGTTAACTTCCAAGGAAATGGACACGGTAACCCGAGTTCAAATACTGGATGAGGCTGTTCATATAGCTCTAATTTCCTTATGAAATGTGCATGTCTTTCGATTCTCCCTTTACAAATGTGTAAATAGTAGGCCAATGTGGGTTCTTTAACCTTGGTGTTGACACTGACCCAAGAGAATGAAAACTATGAATTCAGACCTGTTAATCTCCTTTTAAAAATTAACCTAAGTCACATCTTGTTTTGGTGAAGGTTTTAAGTAAATATATGTATTGATAATCAGTTTGCTTAGTTCCTGGCCAAGTAAATCTAACAATAACGATTATTTTGATCTTAATAATAAGAAAAATCGTTTTCTGACCGAATTTATGCTTACCACAACGGGAATATTTTCCCAACTTATGGCTGAAACATAATAAAGAAAGCAACTGTAAATAATTTGAGTGAGTGTGTTTGGTTGTACTCTAAAAACAACGGGTGTCTTCGTTGTGAAAATAGTTACAGCGATGAACTGCGGAATCGTTGTAAGCGTGTTCAAACTCGAGTCAGGCTATTATGTTCTTTTTCGGACAAGTACCTTTGTAAAAGGTAGGAAACCCTTTATCCTCCGAGTTATGCTTAAAATAGTACGATTTCATTTTTTCTAGAAATATGTCTTCTGCATTAAATAATCAAGAAAGGTTGATACGCCATTAAACAAATAATCTATAAACAACTAAACAAAATGAATATTCAATGCATTTGAACAGTAAAATTTTCGAATGAACTTTTATTGTGAAATAATGTCAAGTAGTCTGTTGATGTTGTCTGTATTCTCTCGACGATTAAATGTTTGAATGCAAAGTTGAAGATACCAATTTTAGTATGCATGTGTAATACACTAAGGGGAAATTTTAAACGGAAAAAAAAACATTCATCCTGAATAAAGGGAATTCTCAAGTTAGGCAATAAATTTCTGTTGCTGTTGGGTGTAGTTAATATGAGAGCTTTTAAATTTACCCTAAAATTAAAGAATTATTTTTGTTATTAAAATAATTATTTTCATTAAATGAAATATTCGTTCACGGAAAATTCTTCAGGATATGCATGAAAAATTATTACATAGCTTTAGTTATGATTTAATACCGGGATTAAAAATTAAAACCTTTCAAATCGATAAGTATCTTAAGTGTCATTAACTTAAATTAAGAATTTATAAAAGCTTTGCAAATTTTCCATGGAACAATTTTAACTTGATAACATGAAAATATAAGTGGTAAATATTTCTTCTTCCATGGATTTATCTTTTATAATAATTACTATATTTTTAATTGACAAAAGATTATAAAATACAAATATCATATCAACTCTTCATCGGTTGGATGATACCGAAATTTGATGAGAATCGCATGCCGATACATAGTGTTCCCGTTTAATACTGATGATTAAAAAAAGATCTATTTGACATATAGATGGGACCCTAATAGATAATACCATTCCAGGCGTGAGTGAACCTGAGAGTAATGACAACAATAGAATAATCCACGCTCTTTAAAATTCCCTAAATGGATTCTCACAGCCAGGTAGAGTTTAGCGTCAAACACAGGACAATGTTTTTGAAGGGAATACATTAAATGTATTCTAAGCTCTGCTGACGAGGCCACATTATCTAGAAAAAATCAATAAATAGGTAGATACAAGATTTTTCTGATAGTTGTCTGTTAGTCTTGCTGTGTGTGCCTAATTACGAACAAGCACGTTTTATGCTGTTTACAAAAGATTGATGGATTTTTCTGGATTACATATATTTTTCCACAAAACCGAAACTGCGTTCCAAATCATGAGTTATCTTTGATACAAATTATTTGCACACAGTTACATCATTTCCAGTATGCCAATCTAATTCTAAAAGTTCTTCGAATGATATATTTGACCCATAGATGGTATACTAAAGAATTCTACTACGCCGAGTCAAAGTAAATCTGGGAGTAATTGTTACTAACGGATATACCAAATCCCCCGAATTTCAGGATTGGACACTCATATTCGGATACAGTTAGGCCATTCTCAGGGCACTTCTTTTTGTGGGGCACGGTCTTACCTCTCTCCAAGGTATACAATCAGCGAATTTGTTATTATATTCTCTCTGGAAAAATTTAATTATTTTACGAAAACCCGTATATATATATATATATATATATGGGGTATTAAAAGAGTTTTGCCGACAACAATTATTGGCATATATTTTGGCATAATGTTTACAGTGTTTGCTAATGGGCCGGGCGATGTGGGTTCAGTCCCAGGTGGAGTCTATATGAAAAAATCGTAGTTGATCCTTCCTCGTTTAACACTCAGCATTATAAGGTATGGGTAAAGTGGGGCAATCCAGTGAAAAGTACTCTCCCCTCCACTTTCATGTAGTAGCTATGGAAACGGAAGGCTTCGAGTCGCCCTCGACTGCAGTCACCAACTTACTCTTTATCTGATCGAAATAAGTAGAAGAAATGTTTTGACTGTTATTTGTTAGCCTCGAGTTATCTGACGGACTGTGATCAAGCATATGTTATGGTGTTCATTAAAATTCATAGATCTATAATTTTTTTCACTCAAATGAAAAAACTTGAATTACGATCTAAGTTTGAGTTTTTACCCTGTATGGACGGTTACTTCAGCTAGTATGAAAGAAAAGATATCCCATATGAAACATAATAATTGTTGAATGTAGTATATGAAACACATTTGTTATTTTGACATCTATTCTGAAAAAGAGGTAGTAATTAAAAATAAAATTCTGAGTCAATTTTTAAAAGATATTTTTTAAAATGAATAATTTAATTAACCGCATTTTTTAGTGTTAATTTAAGTTCTATGGAATTCCATTTTCGTCGAAAACAATTTTGGCAGTCAATCTGCAGTCAATTAATTTCTTTTCCGACATCTTTTATCTTCTTGTTGCCAGCGTTTTTCACCGCGTATCTGTCTCTCGCTTTTCACATTAAGTTTTATTTCCATCGTTTTGTTTTTTTTTGTTTTTTTCGTACGTGCATTTACTTACGAAAATATAACAACCTTAAAGTTTAAATTTAGTTGAGGTCGTTTCGCTGTCTGAGTTGCTGCAAATTTACCAATTGGCTTCAAGCGTCAAAATCAATATTCTTTTTTAGACGACTTTTTATTTACGGCCATCGCGTGATTACTTTTGTCATTTAATGTTGCCAGGTAATCGATCGAATAGTTCATTGATCTATATTCTGAAGTAAAAGGTAATAAGCTCACGTTCTTTTATATTTGATGCGGTCTTGTTAGACCTGGATAAATTCACCTCTCTCTCTCTTGTCAAAGCTCTTATGTGCGTCCGATTCCAAATATACCAACAACACCAATGTTATTTTTGCAGTTTATATAAGTCTTCTGCTTTTATTACAGTGATTTTGGCTGCTTATTCAATGTAATCTAGGCATACACGTGTGCACACATTTGCACATGTGCATAAGTGGGAAATATCATGTGTGCAAAGTGTTCATTCAATTTGTGGTGTTGTTCTTAATCAGAATTAACTCTTTTCATGCCCCGTTGGCGAGGCTTCCATAACGTTGACTGAATACCCCGCAGAGAGGTAAGCACTCCCGCCGATAAAGATATGAAATGAAGGAAAATAAAATTCTTAATAATTCACTATTTGTCGGTATTACAGAGAATTTTCCATCCGAAAATTTTAATTTTTTGCTATAACTAAGGGAACATTGAGAACGATCATAAAAAAAAGAAAAATTTCTAGATGGGTGGAAGTCATTAAAGTTTCATAAAAATTTTAAGCTATGATAAAAAGTGGTTCAGTTTTTTTAATTATCTTTTTTGGCAATTTTTTTTATATAGTTTGTTTGCATCCGTAAGTTACTTTATATGATACTAATATTTAAAAAAAGGCTATTTTCAAATACCCTAAATATAACCTAATATTGACTGATATTAAACTATTTCTGAATTTACCAGTTTTAAAAAACCTAAATTTAAATTTAAAACAAATGTATCTATTGCTTACCTATCAACAATGAATTAGTTCAATAAGATTTTTTAATAAGTCTTTTCATTCTTTTAATCAGCTATATATATTTTAAGACCCCGAAATATTCTATATAGGATACTTATATATAATACGGTTCAAATTAACTTACTATTTTCAAACGGGAATACTTTCTAAATTTTACCAGTTTTAAACTAATTCAAATTTAAACTTCAGACAAATTTTACAGAAACGTGAAAGAAATGCGTCTATTTTCCCATAACGAAATTGATCTTATTTGATAATAAAGGAAATGATTTTTTCTTATGTCAAATCTACATTTCCACTGCTTAATATTGACGTCGAAACATCAACCCTTTATTGTATAAATAACGATGCTGTGTGTACAGGTCTAGTCAGTAATCTAGGTGTCTAGACATCATACCTTTAAATATAAGTTGCTCAGGCGTACATACATTTACGTAGTATGGACAGCTATCGATAGGCTATCAATCGTATGAAAATCAGACCTGACCGATAAAATGAAACGCAGTTTCTTCCAGGCAGCGGTCGTATCGATATTGCTGTATGGATGCACTACTTGTACGCTAACTAAACGGCTGGAGAAGAAGCTAGACGGCAATTACACAGGAATGCTGCGAGCAATATTGAACAAGTCCTGGCGGCAACACCCCACAAAGCACCAACTATACGGCCACCTGCCTCCCATCACGAAAACTATCCAAGTTAGACGAACCAGACATGCAGGACACTGCTGGAGAAGCAGGGACGAGCTCATAAGTGATGTACTCCTATGGACCCCCACATATGGCGTGGCAAAAGCAGGACGACCAGTTCGAACATACATTCAACAGCTATATGAGGATACGGGATGTAGCCCTGAAGACCTGCCAGAGGCGATGAACGATAGGGAGAAGTGGTGAGAGAGGGTCAGGGATATCCGTGCTCGCAGCACGACATTATGATGATGATGAGACATCATCTCTTTTTTTTATAAAAGTTGTTCAGTTGTGCGTACATCTAGGGATTAATCTAGATGTTTTTTTTTTATTTTGTTTTTTTTTACGGCATATCAACCACAAGGGGTCATTTAATGCCGGATAATCTAGATGTCTAGACATCATCAATTTATTACATAAGTTGTTCCACTCTGATGAAGACTTATTGAAATTTTTAGTCATTACCTTTTTAAAATTTACAATTTTAGTCTCGATACTTTTTGATTACTTCTAATATTTCTCTTGTAAAACAGTTATTACTTATTTACTTTTTATTTAACTAATTTATCTGTGAATTTATTCTATTCTAAGCTTAGTACCTTCTAAAAATATCTCACCTTAACGACGTATTTGTTTTCTGCGAGTGAAATTCAATACGAAATAGAAACAAGATGTAAAGAAATACATATATTAGCAAATGTTTACTTTGCTAATCCACTGACCCGCAAATTCTGATGCAAATGATTTTCTCAATTCACTATGGTTACCATCAAGGTGACGAACTTGGTTTTACATTACATAGTACAGTTGTCTCATCAGAAAATATTTGTCTCCCTGTCTGCAAGCAGCCACGCACACATACACACACACACACACACACACATACATCTATACATATATATGCATTGATATATCTGTTAATGATCTTTAAATAAACACACACACTAACACACACACACACACTAACACACACACACACACACAGATATATATATATATATATATGCAAATAATCTTTTAACACTAACATATACATATATGTGTGTGTGTCCAGGGGGGGCAAGTGTAGTTATTGATTCCATAAATGCTGTAATCAATGCTAAGTAGCGATTTAATTAATTGAAATCAATATAATCATCTAACTGCATGAATTATTTTACTGGCATGTTTTCCTATAAGGATAGCTTATTCAGAAGCAGAGCAAGATTGGTTGGTTGGGTTTTATGGCATATCAACTCTTGTAGATTGTTTAATGCCAAATAGACATTAAATATGTACGATTTGTAAATTAATAATTTGTATGTGACATTTGTCTCTTTTGTTTCTTTTTTGTTTTTTGTTTTTGTTTTTTTGTTTAATGTCATATCGACTTTCATCGGTTATTTAATGCCAAAGCCACCCTTCTATAATATCAGTAGTGGTACTATTTCACCCATAGCTGGGAGGATAAGTGGGCCCATACCTTTCCAGGGTATCAATCCGAAAGCGAACCTATTTGCGCGACTAGTGTTCGAACTTGCTTACTAAGTTTCCTTTAACAAGCTAAATGTTTACTCCTTTTTAATTTTAATAGTATCAAACACTTTTTGCTCACAGGGAAGTGGTTACAGGTATTTGTACATACAAATAGTTTTATTTGCACATAGTTAAATGGTTCACCTTGTTATAGAGTAAATGATATACAATGACAGGATATTTTTGATAGGTATCACAGAAAGGAAGATTTATTCGAACAGGGTACAAATATAACAAGTAGATTAGTAACAATATTACTATCCTCGCAAGAGTAGTATTAAGTCCTGTAGAAATTTTGGTAAGGAACTGGTGATCCTGTTTCACCGAACATCAGCAGCCCCTTGGGGTCACGTGGCGTCCATTATAAAAAAGAGCTCCACTGGAGATTCTTTCACTATTTTTCACTCCCGCCGCTGTTAGCAACAGGTCCATTCGTAGCAGCCCTTGATGGCATACGTATTTGGTACCTTCCACCAGCCGGGACCCAAGAGCGACGAACGCACGTGCTGAGTTAAAAGGAACAGTACACACAGACAATTAAGTTCCAGCAGGCATTTTATCTGCAAACCTTCACACACCTTCACCTTTACCTACCAAACCTTCACAAAACCTTACAACCTTACAACTTCACATAACAAAGCTAACCATACTTTATCTTACATCTTGAACTCTTTTGTGAACTCTTACGTATTCGTTGTTTGTTCCACATGTAAAACCCTGTTTATTGTTGTTGTTGTTGTTGTTTTATGTAAATTTTGTTGCTCTATAAGTCGTTCGTCTCTTTCTTCAAAAGCTGTCACCAATTCCCTACTGCTGTTGAAGTAAGGTTTATTCTTTTACAAAACGTAGGAATAAACCGGGCTTTTCAGGGCTTATAAAAATCCCCATAGTCCAATCAATGGTAGATCACGTGAGTCCCACGCTGACGTCCGACTCTGAGAGTCATTCACTTAAAATCCTGTGGAGAGTGATATGTATGTACTTGAATAATGCTTAGTAATACTACTATTTTGGGGGTACGGAGAAGATGGATTATTCCATTATATCACATCTATTGCTATGTAACACTAAAAATTTGATTTTTAACATCAGTTATTTGTTTGCGCCCAGGTAAATAGTTATACAGAAATTATTTGTAAGTGAATGGTTTTAAGGAAAATTTCAAATGAGAAAAAGCTATTTTGTTTGCACATAAGTATTGCTATTGTTTGCAACAGTTGAATATCTTCCGGTACTGCTAATCAGCACTAATAATTCTATTAAACACAATTCTTTCATTTTTACACCGTCATAGCGTTCCGAGCACATCTCTGTAATATCAATAATACAATTTTCGCACAACGTTAAATGATGTTCCTTTCTAAAAGAATAAATCTAATTAGTAACAATCATTTCTTTACTCGTTAGTTTGAAATACCTTCAATTATTGCAACATAACACCCACAATTTTATTTGATCACAGTTAATGTATTGCTTAGTAACGTTAACAATTCAATATAAAGAGGGGGGGTCCTCGTGGTGTAATGGTTAAAACAATGGATTGCGGAATCGTAGTATGCGAATTCGT